>JAODAL010008340.1:0-118354 GCA_025379985.1 Phyllomedusa bahiana | reverse complement strand
TTTGCCCAACAAAATAAAAGGCGGGACAGTTCAAAATACAGTAAAAATGCAGAAAGAGCTGTTTGGGTTAAAACTAGCGGGGGCTTGGCTATCCCGGCCAATCAGAGCGCGAGCTACTTGTCCCATTGTAGTCTATGGAGAGATCAGCGCAATGCAATCTCGGCTCTCAGCGCCGTGCGGCATGGAGTATGATTAAAAAAATAATTTTTATTAAGTGTAAAATATTATCTGAAAAAGAGCTGAAACTTTCTATAAAAATAAATCAATCAAATCACTAGCAACGCATTTGTCGCCGGGATCGGCGCTACATAAGGAATTGGGATCTAGAGAATTGCCGGAAAATACAGTAATTCAAATTCTGTACGCTCTTCTGATTGGTCGGCATAAACCAGCCAATCACAATAGGAGCGACAGTGGCCCATTCTAACCTATGGAGGAGTATTGACCAATCAGAATAGGAGCGACAGGGACCCATTCTAACCTATGGAGAAATATTGACCAATCATATTCAAAGGCGGGACAGTTTAAAATACAGTAAAAAGGCAGAAAAGAGCTGATTGGTTGAGCTAGCGGGGGCTTGGCTATCCCGACCAATCAGAGCACGAGCTACTTTCTCGCAGAGCGAGTGGTGTTTGTGATTGGCTTATTTAAAAGAGGCGCGGCTATTTGGACCAATGGGAGAGCTAGCGACGCTCTTATGGGTTTTCTAATGCAATCTGTAATAAAACTGTACATGGCCGAAATCAAATGATAAGACTCCAGAAGTTGTCCCGATGTGTATATAAAATAATCAATAATATGGGGGTAAAGAAAAAAAATATTATTTCAATAAAATCATGTTTATTTCTTTATTTTTGTTACACCCATACTATTGATCCTTGGCTAACGAAAATAAAGAAATAAACATGATTTTATTGACCGGACCTCTAACCCCTGATGAAGCCAGGTTAGCTGGTGAAACATGTTAGGGAGGTCATTCATGACGTTTTAAATTGTGATTTATCACCTCTGTCTACTAGTGTTACCTGCTGCAGAGGGTATCACAAGGAAACCTTATATGTTTTATGTCCATTAGATTAGGGACGACTGCCCAAGTAGGATACTTGGGATCACCTACTGGAGTTAGTAAATTACTGTATATATAAGGTTCTCCTGTTAATAGGTGGTGTTCCACCAGACTTGATAATAGAAAAGGAGCTATTCCTTCAGGAGTAAAAAGGGAGATATTGAGAGGTTAGAAATCAGGTTTTTAATAGTGTGTATAGAGGTTTAGTGTTATACATAATAAAAGTTACGTTTTAGTGTTTCATAGATAGAGAACTGATAGAGCTTAAGTTTGCCTATGGCAAAATAGTAAATATATTGTTTGGGGATTCTTACTTTCCCATTGAATCCTGTGTATTTGTGCAACAGAAAATGATTTTTTTCTGTATATTCTGTGTGGATTTTTTCCATAGAAAGTGGATGAGATTTGTTAAAATGTCATACACATTACTTCTAATGGGTTCTCTATGTAATGAATAACACTCTATGAGCACTGTATGTCTTATCTATAGACGGCATGCACTGAAAGAGTGCTGTATGTACTGTATATTAGGTGACTTTGTACCACTACTTTTTTTTCTTGGTTTCATTATGAAATATTTGTATTCTTCCATTTAATATTGCAAACACACAGAGGTACACGGGCCCTTAACAGTCTATAAGTGCTGCATACTATATAAAATTGTACATGCTGGCCACATGCATAGACTCCTTTCAGGCCATTTACATTTAATGATTATTATTATGATTCATAAGTGCCAAATTATTAACCATAAAGTATAATTTCAGAAAATAAGTGGATTTCTAAAATTATCATTTGTCATACAAATGCTCGTAGTCCAACCTACTAAGCTTTTGTGTTTAAAATGTCCTTGTAATACCGTAATCGTATAAGTGTAAAAGTTGGTATCTTAGTGTTGTAAAATTGTTTTACCTGTGTGTACTGCGACTGATATGGAAGGACTGTTGCAAATGGCACCAGTGGTAATAAAATGTAGCTTTGCATGCAAATCGGTTTCATGGATAGCAACATTTCATTACCAGTTTTACCAGTTGTCTCATCTAAAAGTTTCATAGGATGCATGAATGAAATAATGCTGCTTTGCTCTGTCACTTCCTGGTCAAGCTGTCTGTAATTAGCATATGAGCTCCGTGTATTCAGACTTCTCTGTTTATTAGTCTAGATTAAATAAATTACCTTCTCTGAGGTCCAGAGAATCTTCTGAGCTAATGTAAACAGTAGAGTAATTACTGTCTTTTGTCTGAAAGATCAGATAACACACAAGCTCTCACTGCCAGCATTCGACATGTGTGATGACCTCACTCCCTGCTATCAGATAGAACAAACAGCAGGGGAAAAGGAGTACATAGGTCACTTGGGGAACCAGAGAGAGCTCAGAATGGGATAAAATCATTTGTAGCTCCTCAATAGTGTTGAGCGATTATTATCGACAAAGTTGAAATCGGCACAGTTTTTATGTTGATCGAAATTTTTAGATCATGCGATAATTTAGGTTAAAATCTGTGCATAATCTATTAAGATTGCGCCATTTTCGGCGCTTCCTGTCATTTTGGCCCGGGCCCGCAAATCAGCTTCAGAATAGAGCAGGGTGAGATGTGTGTGCGACGTCATGACTGGGATGTGTATGGTTGCGATTGCTGGAAAAATCACATGACCCGTTTTACATAGAACAGCCCTTCCTGTTCATGATCAGTGTCTCTCAGCGTCTCATAACAGTAGGACGTGCGCTCTGCCTGTGTCCAACCAGCTCAGCGAAATTATTCTATTTCTTCACAGAGAAAGCTCTACTGTTAGCTGTGATCCTTACTAGTGTTGAGCGATTGCGTTGGCTATCGAGATCGAGCGATAGTCGATAGTCGGCCGCTATCGATAAGGTTTTTCGATAGTGAGCATCGATTATGAGCGATTACCATTAAAGTCTATGGGAGAGAAACAACACCTTCATTATTACACCCAAACAAGGCTGGAGAAGCTAAAATTAACATTCCAACGTCAAAAAGGATACGTGCTACATCTTAGGCAACACACTTAGGTTATAAAAGTCACAGAACCTTTTTAATTCACCTGTGGTGAATATAGAATTGCTGTTTTAAGTTTAGTGGATGCTGCGTCAATGAACAAAGCTGGGTGCGCAAAAGTCAAAAAACACGTTTGTGTTATGTTTTGGTATAATACACTGTATTTTTTGGCACCTTTCAAAATCCTGTGGTGACTATGAATTGCTGTTTTAAGATTTACGTGGTGCTGCGTCAATGAACAAAGCTGGGTGCGCAAAATTTAAAAAACACGTTTTCTGTTATTTTTTTCGTATAATAACTGTATTTTTTGCACCTTTCAATTCACCTGTGGTGACTATAGAATTGCTGTTTTAATATTTACGTGGATGCTGCGTCAATGAACAAAGCAGGGTGCGCAAAAATCAAAAAACACGTATCTGTTATGTTTTCGTATAATACACGGTATTTTTTGCACCTTTCAATTCACCTGTGGTGACTATAGAATTGCTGTTTTAAGATTTACGTGGATGCTGCGTCAATGAACAAAGCTGGGTGCGCAAAAGTAAAAAAACACGTATGTAATGTTTTCGTATAATACACGGTATATTTTGCACCTTTCAATTCAACTGTGGGTGAATATAGAATTGCTGTTTTTTTGATTACGTGGATGCTTTCGTCAATGAACAAACCTGGGTTTGCAAAAGTCAAAAAACACGTAACTGTTATGTTTTGGTATAAGAAACGGTATTTTTTGCACCTTTCAATTCACCTGTGGTGACTATAGAATTGCTGTTTTAAGATTTACGTGGAAGCTGCGTCAATGAAACAAAGGGTGGGTGCGCAAAGTCAAAAAACACGTATCTGTTATGTTTTCGTATGATACACGGTATTATTTTGCACCTTTCAATTCACCTGTGGTGAATATAGAATTGCTGTTTTAAGATTTAAAGTGGATGCTGCGTCAATGAACAAACTGGGTGTGCAAAAGTCAAAAAACATGTATGGGTTATGTTTTGGTATAATAAAATGTATTTTTTGAAACTTTAAAGTAACCTGTGGTGTATATAGAATTGCTGTTTTAAGATTTACGTGGATGCTGCGTCAATGAACAATGCTGGGTGCCGAAAGTCAAAAAACACGTAACTGTTATGTTTTCGTATGATACACGGTTTTTTGGCAACAAAAAAACCTGTGTGACTAAAAGATTGTGGATTTTTAATTTTAACTGCAAGGGGGATTTATAAAACTTTTCACAGGTTTTTTAAGGGTAAAATTAAAATAAAAAACCCATTTCTGAAATGTTTTTACTGTAAAAAAAAGTGGATTTATTGCACTAACAAAAAAGCCCTTTGAGTTACTAGAAATGTTTGTGTATCCTATATAAGTTCAGGTCCCCAAATTCCAGGAAATATTTCAATAGAAAATTTGTTAATAAAAAAGGGATATTCCATTTCCCAAATGTCTACACTAAAGTTTTTTGGTAAAACTTTATCCAGTGTTCTTTTATGGGGATAGGCTTGTCTGTGTTCCCCCCCGCGGGGCCCCCCCCCATGATTCCCCCCCCCGGTTTTAATTTACATTTGGTAGTTTGCTGTTTAAAATTTTCTCTAGCTAACTCCCATAAAATTTTTAAAATTTTCTCTAATCAAAACAAATTTTGGGGAAGGATCACAGCAAATAGAAAGGGGGTTTTCCTGTGCAGAAATAAAATCATTTCGTAAAGCTGTTTGGCTACGCAGAGCGAAAGGCCCTTCCCTATGGACGCTGAGAGCCATGAGGCTAAAAACGGAAACGCTGTTCAAATTTTAAAAACGTTTTTTGGGTCATGTGATTTTTTCACCAATCGCAACCATAAACATCCCCAGCCCCCCCCTGCCCTTTCGCACACAACTTCCCCCTGCCTTTTCTGTAATTGATTTGCGGGCCCGCCAAAATTACAGGAAGCCCCCAAAAAAGGGCGGGATCTTAATAGTTGATGCTCAGTTTTTAACCCTTTAAAATTATCGCATGATCGGGAAAAATTTCGATCACCTTTAAAAACCTTGCCGTTTTTAAATTTTTGTCGATAAAAACCCGCTTCAACACAAAACCCTTAAAACCCTTAGTTAGATAAATTTTTTTTGGAAGATTTTATGTAGTTAGATAGAAAATTTTTAAAGGAGCATTTCCCGCTGAAAAAATTTCACGGGGGGATGGGAGGGGGGGGGCCCGCGGGGCGAACACAGACAAGTCTTTAAAAAAATATTTGGATAAAGTTCCCCAAGACTTAGTTTGAATTCCACTCCCAATAGTTTTTTATTAACGTTTTCTATTGAAATTTATTTCCCTGGTATTGGGCAGTTTGGAAACTTATATTAGGATACAATTTTTTTTAGTAACTGCGGGTCTCTTTTTTTAGGTGCCAAAAACCCCAAATTTTTTTATCAGTATACATTTCAGTTAGGTTTTCTTTTTCAATTTTGCCCATTCCAGCTTTGTTTTATGGGTCCCCTTGCAGTTAAATTAAACCCGAAAATTTTTGTAGTCAGACAGGTGTTTGGTCCCAAAAAATCCCTTTTTTAATTTCCTTTTTAAAATTACAAAATTACGTGTTTTTTCACTTTGGCGCAAACGCTTTGTTATTAAAGGCCCCACCTTCCCATTTAAAATGTGAATACAGCAATTTTGTAGTCACCACGGGTTGAATTTTAGGTCCCAAAAAAATACCTTTTTTTATCCGAAAACTTTTCCCGTTTAATTTGTTTTTTTCATTTTGGGCGCATTAAAGCTTTGTTCATTGAGGCACCTTGCATTTAAAAAAATTGAATACCCCAATTTTGTATTCACCACAGGTGAATAGAAACGTGAAAAAAATTACCTTTTATTACCCGAAATCATTAAGTTAGGGGTTTTTTAACTTTTGCTCACTACAGTTTTGTTCATTGAGGACCTTGCACTTAAATGTAATACAGCAATTTTGTGGGTTCACCCCAGGTGAATTGATAGGTGCCAAAAAAATACCTTTTATTATCCAAAATACTTTTACAGCTACGTTTTTTTTGCTCTTTTCCCAAAGTCCAGTTTTGTTGATAGAGCCCCCTTTGGGCATTTAAATTTAAATCCACATTTGTTTTAGTTACCACAGGTAAATTGATAGGTCCCAAAAAAAAATACCTTTTATTATTGAATACTTTACAGTACGTTTTTTTTTCCCTTTTGCTAAATACGCTTTGTTCATTGAGGCCCCTTTTCCCCTTTTAAAATGTGAATACGAATTTTGTAGTAACCACAGGTAAATTTTTTTTGGTGCCAAAAAAAAATCCCTTTTATTACCCGAAATACTTTTACAGCTGTGTTTTTTGCTCTTTTCCCCGGGTCCAGTTTTTGGTTGTTAGAGCCACCTTGCATTTAAAATTTGAACCCAGCTTTTTGTTAGTTACCAAAAGGTGAATTGATAGGGTCCCCAATAAAAATCCCTTTTTTTTTTTTATTATCCGAAAAAAACCTTTACAGATTTTTTTTTTTTCCCCTTTTGCCCCCACTCAGTTTTGGGTTCATTGAGGCACCCTTGCTCTTAAATTGGAATACAGAAAATTTTGTAGTCACCCAGGTAAATTTGATGGGGTCCCAAAAAAAAAATTCCTTTTTATTATCGAATAATTACGCTACGTTTTTTTTTGCTTTTTTGCCCAGTCCGATTTGTTGATAGAGCCCCTTGCAAAAAAATTTTGGGAATTTCCAGCAATTGTTTTTTAGTTACCACGGGTGTTTGTTTTGGGGCAAAAAAATACCTTTTATTATCCAAATTTCATTAAGATACGTGTTTTTTGCATTTTCCCCAGTCCAGATTTGTTGATAGAGCCACCTTGCAGTTAAATTTAAATAAAGCAATTGTGTGGTTCCACAGGGTGAATTATAGGTGCCAAAAAATACATTTTTTTTTACCCAAATACATTACATTTTACGTTTTTTTTTTTCACTTTTGTGCATTTTAAGCTTTTTTAATTTGGGGCCCACCTTGCCCCCCTTAAAGTGAATAAAGCAATTTTGTAGTAAACCAACGGTGAATTTTTAGGTCCCAAAAAATTTCCCTTTTTTTTTTCCCGGAATCCCATTACTGCTACGGGGTTTTTTGCTTTTTTGCCCAGTCCGATTTTGTTGATAGAGCCCCCTTTGCGTTAAATTTTTGAACCCAGAAAATTTTTTTGTAGTTACCACAGGTAAAAATTATAGGTCCCAAAAAATACCTTTTTTTTCCAAAAATTAAAATTTAAAGATACGTGTTTTTTTGCACTTTTTGCCAAGCCCAGATTTGTTGATAGAGCCCCCTTGCATTTAAAATTTTTTTTACAGCAATTTTTGTGGTTACCACAGGTGAATTGTTTAGGTGAAAAAAACAAAAATACTTTTTATTCCCCCAAAATTTTACTTACAATACTTTGTTTTTTCACTTTTGGGGCCTACAGTTTGTTCATTGAGGCACCCTTGCACTTAAATGTAAATAAAGAAATTTTTTGTAGTACCACGGGAATTGATAGGTGGCCAAAAAAAATACCTTTTATTACCCGGGTTTTACATTACAGTACGTTTTTTTTGGGCTTTTTTCCCCAAAAGTCCGATTTTTTGATGAGCCACCTTGAAATTTTAAATTTGAATCCAGCAATTGGTATTTAAACCCACAGGTAAATTTGTGGGTCCCAAAAAAAATACCTTTTTTTATCCGAATACTTTTCCAGTACGTTTTTTTTTGCATTTTTTGCCCAGCCCGATTTTTTGATAGACCCACCTTGCAGTTAAATTTAAAATTACGCAATTGTGTGGGTTACCACAGGTGAATTGATAGGGTTCCCAAAAAAATACATTTTATTATCCAAATACATTACAAATACGTGTTTTTTCATTTTTGTCCCAATCACCCTTTGTTAAATTGAGGCCCCTTCCCATTTAAAATGTGAATAAAGCAATTTTGTATTAACACAGGTGAATTGTTAAGGTCCCCAAAAAAAACCTTTTATTATCTAAAATAAAAACGGGATACGTGTTTTTTCCCACTTTTGCCCAGTCCAGATTTGTTGATAGGCCCCCTTGCAGTTAAATTTGAAACCCAAAAAAATTGTGTAGTTAACACGGGTTTGAATTGACGGGGTGGCAAAAAAATTATTTTTTAATTATCCGAATACATTACAGAAAAGTTTTTTTTTCACTTTGGCGCCCAAGCTTTTTTTTTTTTTTTTCATTGAGGAAATTGCTTTTTAAATGTGAATGCAGCAATTTTGTGTCACCCAGGGGGAAATTGATAGGTCCCAAAAAAAATCCCTTTTTTATTATCCGAAAAATTACAGATACGTGTTTTTTGCACTTTTGCCCAGTCCAGATTTGTTAAATAAAGCACATTGCAGTTAAATTTTAAATCCAGAAATTGGTAGTCCCCAAAGGGAATTGATAGGTCCCAAAAAAAAACTTTTATTTTTTTTCCGAAATACTTTTAAAATTACGTTTTTTTTTCCCTTTTTTGGCGAAAAGCCAGCTTTGTTGATAGATTACTTTGCATTTAAAAATTTTAATCGGGTTATTTTGTTTTGTTTTGGGGGGTTTTTGAGAATAGCTGGGATTTCCCGTTTTTTAAATTAAAGAGATTTTCCCAAAAAATTTTTCCCCAAATTAAACCTTCCCCAAATTTTTATATTTTGAAAATGGGGGCAAAATTTCAGGGGGTTTAAGCGGCAAAGGGGGGGTTTTGGACAGGGGAGGTAGAGGTCCCAAAGGGGAAGGTGCTCCTTCAGTGCTGGGGGAAAACACGCATCCCACAGGATCTTTCATTTTTGAAGGACCGTCGGGCCTTTTCTTTGGCTGGGTCAGGGCCTGTAAATTTCTCAGTAACGAAACAGCGTCCCCAAATTTTGTCCTTCGTGGTTAATTTGAAAACCTGCATCCAGCAGTCTTACCTCCTCGCCCTCCCGGGCCACGGCCCCCAAATGTCGTCATCGCATCATCGCTTCCGCCCAAAAATTAAAAGCAGCCCAAAGTAAACTTTTGTACCCCCCATGTGGTAACCCTTTTTTTTTTTTTGAAGAACTTTGTTTGAAAAATGGGGTTTGGGGGTCAGAAGATTTTTAAAAGATAAAAGAGGCCAAAGAGGATGATTTTCTCGGGCTTGCGCCCATTTTACTGATGCCTCAGAGGGAGGAAAAGGGAACCCCGGGCAATGGGGCAAAAACCCCCGGGTTGGTTCGGCAACCCCTTGCGCCCCTCTTATTTGTACCCCCGCAGCTCCTGTTTGGAGAATGTTAGGACAAACGAAGTACCTGTGTTGATGATGTTTTGTGAGACATTGGGGGTTTCCAACGTGGTTTTTATTCAGCAGAATTTGCTTGCGAGCGCTTCATCACTGGCGGGGAGGAAGACGATGGGGTTTTTGTCTTTTTGGGGGCCCCGCCTCAAAAAGGGGGAGGGGGCAGTCCGCAGAAGTTCGCTGATATGATTCCCCTAGCCCCCCGGGGCAAACGGGAAACCCCCGCTCCTCGCTTATCGCCGTCAAAAAGGGGCCAAAGGGCCTTCAAGCCTGGGCCTTCTTTGAGCAAGCCTCTTTATTTAAAACAGCGGTTTTTATGCCCCCTTTGCCGGGGAAACACTAAGTTTGAGGCAAAAAAACCCTTTGGTGGTTAACCCCACCAACATGTTTAGTCACATTTCCGCGAATGCTTTTTAGATGAAATGGGGGCCAACACTTTGGCCAAAAAAAGGGCCCGACCGACGCCGGGGCCCCAACCCCTGTCACACCCTTTTGTCCCGCCCCCTCCTCTCCCCCCCACAACCCCCAAGCTTCCCCAGCTGCCCATGTCTCTCAGAGTATGATCAGGGATCAGCCCCCGCCCTTTAGCCCCCCAAACCCTCGCACCCAGTATCACCAGGGACCACCAGAGACCCATCTTACCCCTTCTCCTCCCGCCAGTTTTTAAGCCTGCCACCGGGTGTACAGCGGCCAAATTAGCAGCCAGCCTTAGTCTTCCAGGTTTGGGAGAAGGGGAAAAAAACACTTTAACCCCAAAAACCCTCCCAAAGCCAAAAGGGCCTTTAATTTGGCATTGTTAGGTTTTGGGCCTTGGAAAAGTTTCCCTTTTTGCTGGTGGGACCCCAGAAAGGGTTTGCAACCCTTTATGGCCCTTTCCTGCCCCCCAAAACCATGAAAGCCAAGCGGCATTTCTTTGCCAGAAAAAACCCTCCCCGCCCCGGCCAGCCCCTGTTTTCATTTTTAAAATTTCAAGGGTTGTCTGCATCTGTGTCCCGGGAAAAAAATCCATCCGACCAAGACACATGGACCGTAAGCACGGAAAGGCCCCTATATCTCTGTGCAGTTAATGGGTGAGCTGGGTGGATGTCTTGGGGCTGACGGGGGCTTCCCCAGGCTCGGGCGCACGCTCTTCAAAAACCGCAGGGATGGTGCAGGGTTCTTTCCCCAAAGGGCCTCTGGTGGAAAACAGTGCCCCGAGGGAAAAAGGGCCTTGCTGAAAAATTTAATTTTTTTTGGAGACCGTCCAAAAACCCCCAGGGTTGGAGCTGTGGACGGTCTCCGCCCAAAGAGACCGAAAACGTGGCTGGGTGCCATGAACCTTGTGAAAGGGAAGGGTGGTGTGGATAAACGGGCGAAATCCCGCTGGCCGCCTTAAAATCGGTAGGCTGGAGACATCCATTGCCTGGCACATGTCATGAACCTTGTCATCCAGAAATTTTCTAAAAGACTACCCGAGTTTGGACTGCCAGCTGAGGAAAAAAAAGGGTTGGGAAAGGTAAAAATTTTCACTTTTCCCCCGGGTTTGCCCCCCTGCTTCCCTCCCGCTTTGGGTTCCCTTGCCCGCGTAAACTCGGCCTCCCTTTTAACGGTCTCCCCTTGTTGACGTGGCCCAAAAGGCTTGGAATTCCCACTCCCATTGTTTAGCCCTTGTGGCAGCCCGCGCAAGGCCCTTACGCAGTCGAAGTTTACACATGGCTGAAAAAACAGCGGTGTGGACCCCGGGGGTGTTGAAACCCCCCGAGAGTGGAGGAGGTGGAAAAGAGCTCTGCACCATCCTTGCCAGTTTTGAAAAAAGCCACCAAAATGGTCAGTGTGGACAATGCCCTTGTCGCATGGCATTGTGGTGATCTTTAGTTCTGGAACGATGTTGGACACTCTGAAACAACAGGTCCCCCCAGCGACGGAGGGGGACGGACACAGATACGGACCGGAGCCTTTCTCTCCGTCAAATCCACAAGGGCCCCGACAGTTTCTCAATTTCATCGGTCTTCTTTAGGCAGTGATTCGGGGTCCAGGGCTAGTGCAAGGTGGCGCATCAGTCTCAGGGTGCATCATCTCAGGCAAGTCAGGGCTGTGTTGAATCTGTGCAGGAGGACGCGGAGGAGGAGGAGGAGGAGAGGTTTTTCTAGACACGCGTTCCAGTCCCTGCCTTGAAGAGGTTGGCGGAATTTGGGCGGGGAGGAGTGAGGAAAATCTGTTTTTTGTGCCCTGACCAGAGCTTGGGAAATCAAGGCTCCATTCTCAATGATGCTTGGATGCTCATTTTATCAATGATTTCGCCATTATGGCCATCAAAGGAACAACGTTATGGGGGCCACCCCCTGGATCCCGTCAAAACAAAACTCAGCACTTCCTCCCCCACCCAAATAGAGAGTAAAATGGGAAAAGGAGACCTTGCTGATTGTTCAATGGGAATCTGTTGGTCTGCTTCACGTTCCCAAATGTCCGGGAACAACATCAGCGACGTGACCAGCGTAGTGTGGCAAGTATGCGTGGGCAGCAGCAGGCAAGGGCAGAAGCCTAATGGGTGACCTCTGGCAATATTTATTTACCACCTCACCAACGCATGCAATGCAGGGCAAACATCCAACACACAGAGACCATTGAAAGACTCCTTTTTCCGGCACTTTTTAATCTGGGGTCATGCAGGTTTGGGGCTCATGCTGTGGCCCAGGACAGGTATAGTCAATGTCCAATGAAACTAAAATGGTGGTTGAAAGACTCCTTTTTCCGGCACTTTTTAATCTGGGGTCATGCAGGTTGGGGGCTCAAGCTGTGGCCCAGGACAGGTATAGCAATGTCCAGTGAAACTAAAATGGTGGTTGAAAGACTCCTTTTTCTGGCACTTTTTAATCTGTGGGTCAGACAGGTTTAATGGTTATACTGTGGTACAGGACAGGTATAGTCTATGTCCAGTTCAACTAAAATGGTGGTTGAAAGACTCCTTTTTCCGGCACTTTCTAAATCTGGGGGTCATGCAGGTTTGTGGCACATGCTGCGTTCCAGGACAGGGATATTCAATGTCCAGTTCAAGTAAAATGATGGTTCAAATCATACTGCCTTCTGGCACTTTTAATTTGTGGCTGGGTCATGCAGGTTTAAGGGTCATGCTGTGGTGCAAGACAGGGATAGTGAATGGTGTGTGAGTTTTTTTCTGTGGCTTTTATAACCTAAGTGTGTTGCTTAAGATGTAGCACGTATCCATTTGACTGTTGTGGATGTTAATTCCAGCTTCTCCAGCCCTGTTTGGGTGTAAGAATGAAGGTGTTGTTGCTCTCCCATAGACTTTAATGGTCATCGATCATAATCTACCATCGACCATCGACTATCTTGTCGATGATGGTCGACTATTGACCATCGACGATGTCGATGGCCAACGCAATCGCTCAACACTACTCCTCAACAAGAAAATTTAACGAAGCAATATATTTGGAAAATGTCTTCATTAAGTGTTCTCTACATTTTGAAAGCTATTCTTTGTCGTGAGACAACCCCTTTAATTACATAATGGTGATGGCTAGCTGTGGGACAGTCTGTCATCTACTCTATTGTCAGTGTGCTGTTTGGGTTCCATCTAATGGATACTGTCTATTGTTCCTGCTTTCTAAACAGTTGTCCAGTTTGGACCCTCTATGGCCACTCTAAAACGCTAAGCTTGCTTACTTTTCCAATGTCACTTCAGATAAATATTGAAAATTCAGATTTAGATCTTCCACATTTGCCAAAATGATTTACTGGGCCAAATATACCACAATGTTTTCCACTATGCCACAACTAGCCAGGATAGGTATAGCTATAGTGAGTGCTGTGGTACTAGACACCTGGGCCCTGGTGTTTCAGGGAACCTTTAAACTGCATAAGATAACACATGGCAGATAGGAGCCCCCTACTAAAGTTCATAGGCTCAGATGATATATCTATAGATTACATTTTATAACCAAGCTGGATTCACTAGGCAGTCAACACAACAATACTTCAATTGCCATCTACTGCAATTATTAAGAGCAATTATGCTGCAATATACAATTACTATAACATAATCATTTCATGTTTATGATTTTTTTTTCTTTTTGTAGTCAGTGTCTATAGAGTAATCTCTATGTTATATCTATAGTCCATCGAGAAATTGTTTAATAGTGATATCGAACACCTATTTAAGTGCAGCTTCACATCAATGGCCTGCAGTATATATTTTTTGGGATTTAATAAAATGATGTACCATTTTTAGTGGAAGCACAGAATCCAAAAAGGAAGCTGGGCATAAAAACAACATTTTGCAAATCAAGGTACATTCTCATTAACAATAACATTTCCTGAGAATGAGTATGCTATTTGATATGTGCTAAATAGACCATCAAGTAGAAAACATTAGCAATTTTCAATGAATGTAGTTTACACAATGTCAATTAGTTCTAATGTTTTCAGATCAATGGTAAAAATTATCATGAAATGTGGTTGCAATATTGGCAGAGGATATTGTTTGGAGGCCACTTATGTACAGATGAAGTGACGGAGGTTGTAACTCAATTCTCCAATGCCTCATTCATTGTATTTGGTTCTTTTCAGATTGTGCTGCCTTTACTAGAAAATTCTATGAAGTTATTTTTGTAAGATTACTTGTGTTGAATTTTGATGTTATCTTTGGAACTTTTACATGTATTATCATATATTTTATGTTAATGCCATATTCCTAATGTATCAAAACTGTCTTGGACTGAAGGTAGCCAAACATTGCTGGCTACATTTGTGTTAGGAGCCTCCATTGCAGATTCCCTAAAAAAGAGAAAAAATAACATGCTGTGCTATTTTATCCATTGCGATGCCGGACACCATGACAGAAAACCAACAGACCTCATTATAGTTAATGAGGTTTGTCAGGCACCATTTGTGTGTCATGTAACAGCTTTGGCACCGCAATGATTTTTAGTTTTTTGTTCCTATGAAAGAACATAAAAACAGAAATAACAATACAGTTGTGCATTTAGCTTTAGACAAAAGTTGGTCAAACCTGGTGAATTTAATAGATAAGCTCAAAAACACAATGGCACCTCATGTGCCAAAGAAACAGTCAGTGGTTCTAAATGTTAAAATTGCACTCAAATTATAGGATTGTGCGCCAAAGGAATAATGCTCATGATATCCAGTAGTACAATATCAAACTCCCCCTGCTGTGTCTGTCTATTAAGGCCAGTGACAGCTAAGACACGTGGCTTGTCCTAGGAAGAGTTAGTCTTCTTATACTACTGCAAACCTACTACATGTGGCTGACAGTATAATATAAAGGGAATGCAACAATTCCCATATTCCAATAGAAATAAAAATTGAAATTAATATCAATATTTTGCTCCCCATAAGATAAACGCTGTCAAAATTGCCTTGTTCTGGTCCCATTTAATCAGCCTAATGTGTGTGTCTAGAAAGAAGTAACACTGCAAACAGACTTGAAAGACCTTTGTGACTAATAAAAAGCAAAAAGAAAAAACCTCCAAAAGATAAAGGATACTGTGAATAACCACAGCTATCCTGGCTGTACACAAAAAAACGCTACAAGAAAAAACGTCAACAAACAATATCGTGTATCTCTAAAATACAACTTTTATTAAATACATTAAAAGCGAGAAAAAGAATACACACCAAAAATACGGGAAAACGAAGGGCATTATCGAGAAGGAAAAAGAACACATACAAAAACCAAAAGGAACACAGGCAAAAGAGCAGGTAGATCAATCGGAATAATAATCCTACCAAATCCCTACTTGACCTAATATGCCCTTAAATGTAAATATGGGGTGTTCTCCCCAAAAAGGGTGCCTGTTCCTTCCACACACTATCCCTATACCAAACAATGTCCCAACATGTTTCGATGTCCCATTTACACGTCCTCAGGGGACCAATATAGGAAGATTTGTATAAATAAACGCAGATTGCGACCAGTTTAGTGCAAAGGATAGTATATCACAAAAATGAATAACCAAGCCCAAAAAGTGAAAATGGAGTACTATGGTGATACAATTCTACCCATAGAAAAACTCACAATGGACAGCCGGCTGTCTAAAGTCATTCACTGCTGACAGAAACACAGTAAGTAGTGGGGAGCAGATAGGGTGAAGTAACAAAGTGACTGGTATCCAAATGAGGTCTGTTAGAACCTATCATACCCAAAAAGAATATCAAAAGTGATTGCTATCACCAAAATCCACATAGAGCAATTACAGTGATAAATTGCAAGTGCTGCTGGCTAAGATATAACTAGGTCCCGACCACGGTAACCCAGTAATATTAGAAACATAGGCACCTAATGGTACAGACAGATACCATCACTCCAGACCTCATAATCAAGCCTGGTGTCCCATGGTGACGATTCCAAGGAATACAGAGGGCACAAATGGTAAGCAAAATGGTAACCAAAACTCAGTGTCTTTTTATGATTAAAAAAAAGGTAAATTTAATATGTTACTGATTTCATAAATCCACCCTTTTGCCTCTCAAACAAGACTCATGACAGTGACACTCAAACTCCCTGTAGTTTGGCTACAAATTTCTTCAGCAGTTGTCCATATCAGGGGTAAACATATGGTGAGGGTCTAACAGGAATACACCTCGCTAGATGTTGGGATAACAAATCTTTTCCTACTTTTTTTTTCATTTGTTGATCCCTGTACCCCTGCTAACACTACTGCTGTAAGCATGTAATACAGGGATCTGCTTGTGTCTGGTCTATGAATTTTAGTTTTCTAAATAAGTTTAATTAAATATCATTTTGTTGCCTTGGAGCCCTTTAACTAGCTGCTGGTGCTGCTAAATCTCAAACAAATCTTTTAAAGTACTCTTCTTCTGCTCCCTTCTTCTAGCATTAAATATATCAGCAAGGATGGGGAGAGAATTTGTATACAACAAATTAAAACATGAAGATGCAGTAGGACATCTAAGGAGGGTGACTAACACAAGCTATACAAGCTATAGTAGGAGAGGAAAGCACACACAAGGCACACATTTAGGCTGTGTACAAGTGTTCAGAGAAAGCAGAGCACACATGGGAAACTCTACACAGACCTCCATTCCAGAATTTATTACTAAGAGGACACACTTAAATTTTAAAAAAGTCTGAAACTTGGAACAGGCTGCAAGCTGAATACCAAGGGGTCTGATGCACTTGCATGTTTTTCTGTTGTTTGCTGTTGTTTATAGCCCTCCCCCATAGATTTCATATCCTAAAAGCAGCATAACACAACATACAGGCAGCCAGTTAGCAGAGGAGAAGAGCATGCCAATGAAATCTGCAATGCAGAATGAGAGAGCTTGGTAATAATGATTACGGCTGGAATTGCATTTTTTGTTTTACTTTCACAGTACTTTATATATTATTACAAGTAGAGGAGCAGGAGGATAGACCAAGACAGTGCTGGCTGCCAGAGTATCTGTAAATTTATTGAGTGTTGGAGGAGAACAGAAGAAGCAGGCAGTTTAGAAACACCCTGGGCCCCAGTGAAATGGTTGTGTGGGCCCCTGCTACATATAAAGCATAGACGGACCCAGGTTCACACAGACACACACACACACACACACACACCATATGTAATAGTGGTCAGGATGCACTTTCAGTCACATAAATACAGCATCAGTGTCACCAGCATTGCGGTCATAAAAAAATAAAACACCTGCGTCTGTACTGGACAAAAAAATATTTTCTCTACCTTAACATCTTCCACATTCAAAAGTTTTGAAAAAGGAATTGTGTTGTATTAGTCTCCAGCAGTGGGTGTCCACATGATCACATACTATAAGTGTTGTTGTCATGTGATTAACAAGAACCAAGTAACTGTTATGGGTCTAACATCTACTACTTATTTATTTTTTGTAAAGGAAATGTATAGAGGAATTAATAGCCAAACAAAGTTTTCAGCAGGAGAGAAATAAAAAAAGCAGCATGAGTAAAAATTTATCCCAGGCCTTTTCTAATTTGAACAACCCACAAATTCGCCTAGCAGTAATTTTTTTGTGTGAATTACACCATATTTCATCCAAATTAACTGACAACTTTTATAAATTAGATACCACTCATTTTTGTATGAATTGTACAATTATGCACCTAAAGATAACTTGACTATGATATCTTGGGTTTTCTTGATGTCTGATCTTAGATCACAACAAAAGTCACTGGAAAGCATTGAAGAAATTGAGATAACTTTTTTGCTTTGATATCATGGTACGCAATCTGTCAAGTTTAGTTTTGGCACATTTTAAAAATAATGTTTTTTATAAATCAGACATCATTCATTTTTTGCACTATTATGAAGCCAAGATTAACTGACAATGTAAATAAGCCAGTCTGCATTATAAAAGATTGAACTAAATGAATCAAATTAATGAAAGGACACAGTACTGGCAATAACAGGAAAAATTATTGACATGATTTTTTTGATTAAACGTGCAAAGACATCAGAATTTGGGACAAATTTATATCATCGTACCAATGAACATAGCAATGACTGTGCTATTGCTGCAGATGCAATAATGAAAGTGTGATATTTGATAAGATCAACAAATAAAAGTTCACACACCTGTGCAAGTACAGACAAATAGACAATAAAAACATTACTCCTACAGATCTCACAGAGAGAGAAAACAGCTTAGAGTCAGCATATACAGTAATAGCCAATTTAGCTAAGTGCAGAAGATCAGAATTCTGAACTTTCACAGGTATGGTCAGAAAAACAATTGCTAAAGTTTAAAGGGGTTGTAGCACCATGCTGTTTTGTTAAGCCAAAATCAGTTTTAGACTCATTCATCCTGTCTTTTCCTGGTCAGGCCGTGTGTGGTTCTATATCAGTGATTAGCATATCAGCTCAGCATTCACAGCTCTAATGGCACTGACATGAGAGCAGGAGATGTTATCTATAAGTGCAGAGAGGTTCAGAGCTTAAAGTAAACAAACAAAGGAGACTAATTACTTGTTTGAGACAACACTCTGTTCTCAAGCTGCCGGCAGTCCAACCTGTGGTGACAACACTCCCTGCAAACGGATAAGTCAGAACAGAGAGAGAAAGGGAGAGCAGGACAGTAACCAGAGAAACCTGTGTGCACTCAGAGCTGATAACGTTTTATTTCCTCAATAAAGCCAAAAACATAAAGCAGTATATTTGAAAAAAACTCTTCAATTACTGGTCGCTACATGTTGAAAGCTAATCTTTGTAGTGAGACAACTCCTTTAACAGAAAGGACAACAAAAAGGTGCAAAGAATATATGTATATCTGTTGGAATTAAATGGATTAACTGTATAGCCACTGGGTAAGATCTAACAACTAAAATCTTTATGGAACAAATTAAGTGCTTAACAGTCATCATCTGCACATCTAAAATCTTGTAAAATTTTAAGAAGGACTGAAGCAAACAGTTTGAAAACTTTATAGCAAGACAAAATGGAGCACATACAGACAAGGAAATTAACTTATTTAATCCTACACCAACTATCCCTAGCATATTTTAAGGCTCTTTAATGGGATGGAAGTGACTTTAAGGGAAGGGCACTGAAGTCCTAGCTCTCTTCCCTAGAACTTCTTTAAATGTTTTTCAGGAGCATTTCTTGGTCTATAAATTTTCATGTACCTGGTGCTTCTCCCCTAAGAGAAACTAAACCCCATTTAAGTTTTCACATAGGCCTGATTAGGGATAAACACCCCAAAACAGCTGTCTACAGATGAGAGATCCCCATATGTTGAACTTTTTGGCTTGTTTTATAATCCCTAATCATGTTATAAAGCTCTTTAATGGGTGATTTTTAGAAACAGTACTTTCAATAGGAGTCCTGGCTTTCATCTGTAGAGCTTACTTGAGAGTTTCCCATGGTGCATTGTACGGCCTGTAAGTCTCCTTACACGTTTATGGTGCATCTTTCCAAATAGAAAATGTAACCCTTTAGACTAGAGTGAGTGATTCAAGAGTATTTCCAATACTTTAGTTAGAGAAAAAAAAAACAATTTCAGTTTTGAGAAATGAGTCAACTGTGTTTTTTCAAGAGCATTTGTCAAAAAATGCATGAATTGTGGATTTGGTTTTTAATGAAGATGAGATTTATACAGTAACCTAGTATTAAAAAAAATCACAGATTAGAACAATTCATGACACTGTCCTATATAGGAATGCAAAAAAAATTTTTGAATTTTTTTTTGAAAGACTGTTGCCAGTCAAAATTACAAAAGAGTTAAAAACAATTACTAAGTTTTTAAGTGTTCAGTTGACAAAAGTTGATGGTATTGTAGACAATTGGGGGGACATGTATGAAAAATTGTCTTGGTCTAAGACTTTCTTTATTGCCCATAGCAATCAATCAGAACGCTTCTTTCATTTTTTCAGAGCACTTCATGAAATGAAAGGGGAACTCTGATTGGTTGCCATGGGCAACAAAAAAAGTCTTAGACCTAGACAGTTTTCATACATGTGTCCCTTGGTGAGTATCAAGCAGTGTCATGACAGTACAGGCACGAACAGTTACCGTGCCTTTTCCAAGCATTTTAGAAAGGTTTCCTGAGATGGATGGATGGCAAGTGAGAGGTCAAAATAGACCGTCCTTAAAGAATATCTTGAGTCAATTTAATTTTTAAAAGATCTTGCTCTAATAAATGATGCTTCTGAAGAAGTGTCATCCTTACAGCTATGAGACAGAGCTTGCACAGTTACTTGAGCAGGCAAATTAATTAAGCAATCTGTTCACAAACTACCCACGGTGAAAGACATACCTGGTGAAAGGTAACATGAAATTACCAACATTGAGTTAAAGTTTAAGGGCGACATGTATGAGCACAGGTGCGTCAAAGTGACTTATCGAGTCTCATTTTCAGTGTATAATGTGCCTGATGTATGAAATTGTTTTTTGTGCGTTCATAAATACAGTCTAAAGTTTGACGCTCCTCGCCTATGTGTTAGGCGCATTACGGAACTTAGGCGCATAAGTAATGCCCCTAAAATGTATTAAGGTTATAGACAGGCTGGAAATAAGAGAAAAGTCATTAGAATAGTATGTCAGTGAATAGAAACTATGGTACTATCTTGTTTGGTGAACCACAGGTCCCAGCAAGTCCTTTGGTGTGCTGGCTCTTGCTGTATATAGAATAAAGGTTGAGAGCAGCAAAAATAAATTTCAAATTTAATGTAGTAAAAATGTAAAATATAAAAATCTGAACAACATAATCAATGGGTTTTTTAATGTCAAATTTGTTTTAGATTCTATTAATTTTAAAAACATTTTATAGAAGATATTTTTATACTTTGGGGATATTATATATTTTTATATTATTTTAAATGATCATATTTTTCATTAAATTTAAATAATTACATTTTAGACAGTTTGCTAATTATAATAAATTACTTTTTATTAATGACTAGTGTAAGTTGAGAAGTATTGGACATTTTTTGTCCTTATGGCAAATCTAACTCCACTTCGACTCCTCAGATTCAGGCAGATAACATGGAGATAGATCTGCCTGCTCGAGCAGTAATGCACCTAGTTTTGCCGAACCACATTCATAGATGTGTCTAATATTACAAATGTGGTGCGAAACGCTTCCATAAAACCCCCAAAACCCCTCCTCATGTTAGGCGCATTTGAAAGTGTCGAGTCTTACGAACAATGCACCTAACACATACGTTAGATGCATTAGACATCGTAGCCAGCTCAGTTAGGTGCATTGTACGCCAGAAAAACAGTGAAAAACCCTCTCATACATGTCGCCCTAAGTGTCACACTGTCTCACAATTTAAGAATGATAAACCCTGATAGTTTACCGTTCTTGACTACCCTTGTCAATAATTTATAAGCTAGATGGTTTTGCATAATAGCATAAAAATGTTCAGTTTGTCGTGACAATTCTGAGATAAAAAAAAAACAAAAAACATTTTATTGATTATGGAATGTTTAATATTGAAACATTGGCTGAATATACTGAAATTGGAACAACAGATAACAGCATAAAAAACTTTACTGTGTGTTTAAATTTGCTAATAATTGCTAAGTTTTTTTTTAACAGATTTTTTCTCCACCACCAAAAGAATCTTTTTACACATAAAAAATTGCAAAACCTTGTTCATGCCATATTGCAATAATGAATGTGAAAAAGGTTCAGTGCCATGAATCTGAACAGCAAATTGCTTCTTAAACATGTTGCTTTTGTGATGTCCATAAATCTAGATAGGCTATCAGTATCTTAATGACCTGTTAGACCTCATGTAAAAACAATTTACTTAATAAATGCCTTAAATTTGAAATGTCTATTTTGTCTTCAGCGTAACGTTTACTTTCAGCATGCTTTTAAGACTGACCTTAGAAACTGTATATCTATTTCTCTCTGATAACAAGGCTGGCCTAAAGTATTTGCCCTTTCATAATAAGCAAGATTTGCCATCAGTATACAACTCTTTGCTAAGCTGCAAGAATAGCTCTAAATGGATATTTCAATACACAAAATTTGACTCCTATTGAAAGTAATAAAAGTAAATATCCTCAAATGTAGAACTTAAAGGGGTTGTCTCACTACAAGGTATGCTTTCTATGTTAAAGATCTCGCAAAAACAAGTCACTTTGCAATATGTGTCCATTACCAGTGTCCTGCCTATTCCTAGATAACTCCTTTTGTATGGGCTGCATCAGCTCCTTATGTCACTATAGCTACAGACCTGTTTACTCTCTCATGATAGGCTGCCAGCGCTGGTTGCTATAGCTATAGACCTGGCTTCTACTGCAGTCTAGTGGAAGCCAGTAAACACGCCCCTGAATTCAAATTGAAACCAAGAAAACAGGACTGAGGTCAGATGAATCGATGGAGTGAGACAACCCCTTTAACTCTTTTCAGTAGTTTACTACAGAACCACTCACCACTTACAGCCAAAAATGTGATGTTTGTACTAATTGTCAAGGGATACGACCTGGTGTTTAGTTTTAGCTTCCTGGTCAAGCATGCTCAGTTACAGCACAAGGAGTTTCAAGGGAGTAAACTGTAGGTCTACGAAACCGGAGAGGATGGAAGGGGCTGTGACTGGGAACTAATGTGAAAGGCTCAACAGTGACCGCTATGAACTTTTTCTTCAGCATTCAGAACACTGGGGCAAAAAACAGCCTGGAAAAGACTTTAGTAATGCATGTTGGGAACTATAGTCTAATATCCATATGGGTTGCATCTGAAGCCATGGGCATTCATGCCCACTCTTGCTGCAATGAGGAAGAGCACATAAGGATCCATAGTGTGACGAAAAAGTAATTATATCTATATATTAGCGTAGTACTTGTTGCTCTATGTAATTGTCATTAAAGATATCATTTTATCAATTTACTAGCCACATCAAAGTTTGACTATAGCAAATGTTTTAGGTTCCAGACAGAATTTTCTGTGTCTGGTTTATAGATGACCCACGGTGACAGATTATCCGTGAGTGTGTTAATCTTGACAAAATTCATTGATTTTTTTTACACTTCAAAGGATGGACTGACCAAGGTCTATGTTCAACCTCAGCATTTAGTCATAAAAGAAGCACCTTAACTAATGTTCACAGGTTGTCATTTAAGCAGACACTTTGAGGACCCACTCCTTATTTGTCAAAAATTTTATAACCACATATGCTGACCCATTAAGAAATACACGTTTTCAATATTTCAATATATTTCCTTTATCACTTTTACTTCATGTTTTCATAGTTTCATACAGAATCTCCTTTTAATATGTTCATCAACAGAACAAACAACAACCAACCTGTTCAGGCCATAAATTATATACAGGCTCTTGACTTATGCATCATTATATTGTGGTATACAGGGGTGTTGCTAGGGTCCCAAATCATCTGGGGCCCGGGCCCTGTGTTGCGTTTTGCTCAGAAGGGCAGGGTTCACACGGTGTTTTTTACGCCCCATGAACTGCATCATGTGCTTTTACAGAGAAAAAACTGTGGCCAGCGCGTCCCTGTGAAGCTCTCACTGATATTTATTCTCTCAAGAACAGGTAATCGTTGCTGTCAGTGACAGCTATGAGTTACCATAATGTCGGCCCGTACTTCAGGTGTATTGAAGCGCAATTACCCGCCAAAGTACGGACCGACATTATGTCGTGTGAATATACACAGCATATTTGTGGGGTATAGCTGTGCTGTAATGTGCCCCACAAATATGGTAAAATCATAGCAGTGAGGGCTATGATTACCTGTTTTCCCTGCACACAGAACCCGCCCATAAAAATAAGTGACAGGCCGCTTCTTTCAGGGGGGGTAAGTGAAAATGGATGGGAGGTGGCCGGAGCGCTGCTGAAACTACACGCTGGAGAGCACGTACTTCCCACAGCAGGCGTATAGCAGTGCGCACAGGTCCGTGCCACCATGCGCTGTATGAACAGACCCTTAGGGCAGTGCGCCATGTGTTTTGGAAGTACATACTGTTCAGCGTGTATTTCCAGGCACAGGGGGGGTTGGTCCATTCACCTCCACTATCAGCGCCGCGAAGAAGTGACCTGTCACTTCTCTCCCCCGTTGTACAATATGTGTGTATTGTACGCATGGGAGAGACGAGATGTAATTCATAGCTCTCTGTGAGAACTATGAATTACAGTAATTGCGGCACGCATGTCGGGCGTATTGTAGCGCAAATACGCCATGACATGCGCCCCGCGGTTTACGCAGTGTTAACTTAGCCTTAGTCTGGCGCAGCAGCTAAAATCATAACGCAACCTCTGACAAATGACAAGTATAAAAAATTATATTCAAATAAAATTCATCATCAGTTGTAGATTACATGTCTAAGGGTATGTTCACATGGCGTAATTGCGGTAATCCGTAGCTCTCATAGAGAACTATGGATTACGCCTCCTCCCCCCATGCGTACAATAAACGATCGTATTGTATGCATAGGAGATAAGGTGCATGTCAATGCATGTCTATGGGGCCTGCGGTCTGTTGTCGCACCAACTCCCCTCCCCCCCGTGCTTCGAGAAGATGTGCTGATCAGCGCGAGCTCCTGAAGCACACAGTGTATTGCAGCGCGTACTGTATACATCACAATACACCGTGTGAACATAGCCTAGAGGACACACAGGCAGGATTATGTTTTAGTGATGTGAATGAGGTGATATTGTGAATATGTGTGTGTATATACAAATGTACATACACATTTACATACATACACCAGAGCATATATACAAACACATACACACACCATACAATGCATACACACATGTTTACACATATATACATACACACAACATCTCTACAAACACATACATACACATTTACATACACACATGCATACACATTCAGGAACATTATTTTGTCTCCCCCTTACTACACTACTTGTTCGGCACTGAGGCTCCTCACTCACTTCTTGCTGGCGGGTCCCAGATAGGAGCACAGCAGGGGGTGAAAACCTCTCCACCGGGGCCCGCACCCTGTTTCCTGATCACTGACGGGTAGCGGCCGGGGCCCCCTCCTCCGTCCTCAGGCCCCTTTCATCCCGGCCAGTCGCCCCTCCCCCTCGCTTCCGCACATAGCTGCTGCTGCTCTGAACTGTGTGTGTTCCGGGGGACCTCATACAGGCAATACTTTCGCTCATAGGCACAGAAATGACCTAACTGGCCCGTGCGATCCCCGGGGCACAGGGATCCTTGTCCCGGGGGCTTGTGCCCCAAAAAACCACCTACGCCCCCTGGTGGTATACATCACCATTTAGA
This sequence comes from Phyllomedusa bahiana, assembly GCA_025379985.1. Lineage (NCBI taxonomy): Eukaryota > Metazoa > Chordata > Amphibia > Anura > Hylidae > Phyllomedusa > Phyllomedusa bahiana. The sequence continues at coordinate 93,321 of JAODAL010008340.1, read as the reverse complement.
TGAGCTGACACTGCTCTGGTAGCAGCATTTCACAATCACAACCCAAAGATTCAATTAAAAGACACATACAATTAGGTATCCGTGGTCCTCCCCTCTTAGCACTTCACTGTCTAGTCAGGGACAATAAATTACCCTAATGAACTAATGGGAAGTTCTGGAAATCTGAGCTGAAGTTATGAAACTCTAAAATAGGCTTAAAACAAGGAAAAAGTTTTTCACGGGGCAAAGAGGGTTAAATTTCACAAAGGGAACTTTAGATTTTCTCATTGCACCAAGGGCCATAAAATTCTTTGTATCCATAGTGTTAGGTGTTTTCCCCTGAAAGGGTTTTCTTTTTATTTTTAAAAAAAACCTTTTTGTTTGGCTATTGTTATTTATTTTTACTTTTGTTTTTTTTTGTAAGCAACCCGTACCTTTTTGGGCTACTGAAGCTTAAAACTTTAATAAGTTTGGTTCTTGTGTGCTCTAAAGAATCCATCACCTTTGATAGAGTAATTATCTCTATGACTGCACAGAAAGCAGTATTTGTGCGTTTAACCCTGTAAATGCTGATGAGCAAAAAATGGTGGGGGGATGCTTTTATTTGAAAGGGGGATTTTGCATGTAAATTTGGAATTGGGTTTTGGGGGATGCTAATGCCCCAAATTTGCAACCTGATTTTTAAAAGGGGGTTTTTTTTTCCCCAAAGTGAAATTTCCCCTTAAACCCCTTTTCTTTTTCAGGAAGAAGAAAAAACAAAGCAAAGCTGAGTCACAGGGAGAGGGAGGGGGTTTTAGCAGAAAATTTAGGAAGCAGGGGGCGTCCAAAAAAGTTTTCTCCCCAAATTTAAATTTCATTACAAAACCCTTTGGGTTTTTCTATCGAAAACAAACCTCATAAACGCACTTTTTTTCCTCCCCAGCCCCTTTCAACCTCCTTCCCTGTTCCCTGTTAAACAGATTTAAAAATTTCAAAAAACCCCCAAGCGTGGCCCGATCAGCTCCTGTCATGTCCTGGGCCGTGTCCAAAGTAAAAAGGGCAGAAAACCCAAGGGGGACTGAGCAATTTGGGAGCTTCTCAGAGGCTTTCACTTTTTTGTAATCACATATATTTAGTTTAAGTGATTAAAACCCCCTTTTGAAATATCCCACATCAACATTACATCGGGCAAAACCCTTTTTAAGGGGAAATAAATTGGGTGATTGTAAAAAAATTAAACCCGGGGGGCAGTAATGACCCCTTTCAAATCCCTTTTTTCAAGGTTTTTTTGTCCCAAATGCTGGAAAAACCTTTTTTTTGCATATGCTTTTTTGGTAATAAAATGGGTTTAAATACAAATTTAAATAGCATTCAAAAAGTATAGAGTGGCTAACCCATATATTAGTCCCCCTGGGGGCCAATTTTGGGCATTCCCAAACACCTGGAATCCTCCCCCATTGGGGCCCAAAGGGTTTTAAAAACAACACTTGTAAATGATCCCGTAGGTTTTTTTAGGGTCCCCCTTTTCCCCTTAAATTTAAAATAAATTTCAGGAGTAAAATATGTTCACAGACACCCACTACGTGTTTCAGACTACATGGGTTCTTCTTCACAGCGATTGGTTCTTTGAAACTCAGCTTTATTAAAAACAAATAAGGACCATTCATGATACAAAATTTAAATCACTGAACAACTCAATGATTAAGTTCATAATACAGATGGGTACACCTATTAAGCTCCAAAATGGCAAAAGTTAAGTGGATATCATGGTCATAGCTGCAAGCTAGCCCCAGTAAAGATATATAATGTCACCACTTATGTAATATACCTCTCACTTAATATTGTACCAGAGCATACCTCTGCAGTTAGAAAACATTGCAGGGAAAGTAAGTGGTAGGAAACAAATACATTTTCCTACTAAAATGTAGGGGAAAGTGTGTAAGGGGTAGGAGATACATGCAGGTCCCTTCCAGAAATTCAAGGGAAAGGACATAATGAAACATCTTACAGGTAAGTTACGTGAAGGAAGTTCCAGAGAAAGACAACACCAAAAAATTAATAGATATACAGAAGATCATTTCTATCATTCATGCCCAAAGGGGCTCAAGTATTTATATTTAATATCCAAGCTGCTTCTCGGCATTTCACCAAATGAGCCCAGTCACCTCCCTTCTCTATTTTCTTGACCCCTTACACACCTCTTATACACCAAAGAAGGGAAATTTCACCAAAGAAGATGAATTTCACCTTCATCTGTTTGATTTTAATACTGATAGATGTTCAGCTATCCTTGTTTTAATTTTTTGTATTGTATGATCTATATAAAATTTTGAGCAACATGTTCAGTATATAGCATAAATTGCATGGTGCAGTTTAAAAAAGTTCTAATATTGTAGTTCCTATTTTTTCCGTGTTTTGAAAGCTCATCGTTTTAACCCCATAACAACAGACATTACATCTCTATCCTCCACACCGAAAAAAAAACCTATGGGATAACCATGTTTTATTATTGTTGGGTTTGGTAAAAGTGCTGTAGGATAAAGAATTAGTGAGATTCCTGTACCGTTGAGGGACACACATAACCCCCTCTTCCACAATTTTAGCTAAGGTCTTGTCCTGTCTTAGAATAGGGAATCAAAGTGAGACTTAATGACAAACAGCAGGCAAAACAAATAAAATCTTTGTGAAGTAAAACAGTGGGGTTTTCAGGACAGGAGGTGGATTCACCGGACCATTGCAAGCAATGATATAAGTCACGCCAGGGAGCACTATCCAAGTAGGTCCCGGTGTTCACCAGACACCTCCGCAAGGCAAGTTGGACTTGCTGCTTGCTGCTGTGGGAGCCTGCCAAGTCACTACCCCTGATGTGACTAGCTTGAGGTGGCAGCCGAGGTGCAGCGTGATACGGAATCGGCAGGCAGATACAAGGTCAGAGACAGGCAAAAAAGGTCAGGGTACGAACGCGCCTGCCGCCCGGTGTACAGACTGCAGCATACATTACTAAATATTCCATTGCCTCCATTCCCTGCAGATTAACTCTTATGTCCCCGCAGCATTTAAATGAATGAGAAACGGTGCCGTGCATGTATCCCAAACTGGTACCAATAAAACTATACTTCAGCCCTGAAAAAATGCACCTTCACTCAGGTCAGTAGGTGGAAGAACAAAAAAGTTATTGGTCACAGAAAATGGTACTGCAGCGCAAATTGAAGAAAGAAATTTTTTGGATTTTTGTTACAGTACTATAACCCTACATGTTTGGTATTGTCGGAATCATATCAACCTACAGAATACAGATAACACATCATTTGAACTGAAGAGTGAATACTGCAAAAACAAAACCACCGCAGAAATGTTGCAAGTACATTTTTTTTCACATGTCGCCCCACTTAAAACATTTTTGTGGTTTCCCAGTATATTCTACAGTACAGTAAATTACAAAATTAGAAAATACATTTTGTCCCGCAAAATAAAAGCCCTCATATGTCTATGTAGAAAAAAAAAAATAGCTGTGCCCTTAAGGCATTAAGATAGTGATTTATAAGTTTGATAACTTTTTTTTTTTGTCTGGCAAAAAATAATTTCTTTGGAAAAAAGGCAGAAACAATTCTAACACTAAACCTTCTAAAATGTTTAAATTCTTATTGCCTGTTAAAGAAATATTTGGAAAAATACGAGTAGTAGTGTGAATTTGCTGAATTACTGAAAAACAATCAGAATTCCATCATGCTTTGGTTTAAATCATGGAATAAAACTGGCAATTTATGGAAATATCATCGATATAAATGCAACAAACCATTCTAAACTTTAAAAAAGAGAGAAAATAGAGAAAAATCGTAACCATTGTAGATCTTCTTTAAAGTGATTGGCCTACCAATATTTCATCAAGAGCACATCAAATCATCCATGAGGTTACAAAAAACCCAGATGAACATCTACAGAACTGCAAGCCTTTGAGCAAGACTGTCCTTTACATGGAGTATCTCACAACAGTGAGTGCACCTAACATTGTTGTAAATATTGTATTCTATCTTTTCATGGGACAACACTGAAAATTTTCACTTTGATACAATGTAAATTAGTCAGTGTACAGGTTGTATAGCAGTGTAAATTTGTTGGGCCCTCAAAATAACACAACATACAGTCATCAATGTATAAACCCCAACCATTTCCAAAGCCAAAAGCCTGAATGTCGGCATTGCCAGGCTTTTGGCCTTGGAAATTTTGCCTTTACGACTGGTGGACACAGATGGGTTCCGCCACGTCATGGCCCTGTCATGCCCCCAATATTATATGCTGAGCAGGCATTTCTTTGCCAGAAAATCTATCCCTGCCCTGGCCCGGCACATTGTAGAAAAGATCTCCAGTGCGTTGGCTGCCTCTGTGTCCATCAAAGTACATCTCACTACAGACACATGGACTAGTAAGCTAATTTAGCTGCATGGGGCCCTGAAACGCTCAATAGATGACTGATGGCATCCCTGGTTACCATGTGCCATTTCCAATACTGGTGTCTTCTTATGTGTGAAAGGGGCACCATAGCAGCTGCTACCGCTGTTCCTCTTATAGCTACGCTGTCCTCATCTTTTCATATTTTTTTTCTGTGTCTCTTAGAGCCAAATTTTCTTAACTAAGTTGTACCACGTATCCAGTTTACTGTTTTGGATGGTAATTCCAGCTTCTCCTCACCTGTTACGGTATAAAAATTAACCTGATCGTCTTCTCCCATTGACTTTAATGGGGATCGGCAATCAATCGATTTTTAAAGCAATCACTCATCTCTACTCATTACTTTAACAAGGTCTCAGGTGTGAATGTAGAGCAGGTGAGTAAAATTTAGTGTTATCGCTCTCACACTCTCTCATACTGGTCACTGGAAGGTTAACATGGCACCTCAGGGCAAATAAGTCTTTGAGGATCTGAAAAAAAGTATTGTTCCTGTACATAAAGATGGCCTAGGCTATAAGAAGATTGCCAACACCCTGAAACTGAGGTTTAACATGGTGGCCAAGACCATGTTTTAACAAGACAGGTTCAACTCAGACCAAGCCTCGCCATGGTCGACCAAAGAAGCTGAGGGCACATGCTCAGAGTAATATCCAGAGATTACCTTATCAATATAGATGTATAGATAAAAGAAAAGAAAAAAGGAGACAGAGCAGGGCGCTTCTCGTGTAAAACCTTCAAAGTTAAATCTAAACCAACGCTAATTAAAAGCGCTCACCTGATTTAGTTGTGCAATTAGAACAGGAGGCACAATTCTCCAACATGAATATCCAACAGAAGTAGAGGGAAGACCGCTGCCTCACTGCAAATCTCATACTGAGAATCTCCCGCTTGTTCTTCTGTGGGAGGAAAAACACCAGAATCGCATAGAGTAGAATCAAACTTCCATTCTGAGGTCGGTGGTACCAGCCCCCTTCCTTTTGACTATAGACCAAAGTATTCCTTTCCAGTGATCACGACGCAGGTCTTCAAGTCAAATAAAAGTATGATGCTATCATTGCTGCAAAGACTCAACGGATGGTGGGTAGGGGTGGTTTCAGCCTGTCATTGCTCAGACCATATGCCGCACACTGCATCAAACTGGTCTGCATAGCTATCATCTCAGGAGGAAGCCTCTTCTAAAGATGGTGCACAAGAAAGCCCACAATCAATTTGCTGAAGACAAGCAGACTAATGACATGAATTACTGTGGTCTGATGACACAAAGATAAACTTATTTGGTTCAGATGGTGTCAGGCATGTGTGGCGGCATGCAGGTGAGGAGTACAAAGACAAGTGTGTCTTGCCAATAGTTAGGCATGGTGGTGGGAGTGTCATGGTTTGGGGCTGCATGAGTGCTGTCAGCTGTGGGGAGCTAGAGTTCATTGATGGAACCATGAATGCCAACATGTACTGTGACACACTGAAGTAGAGCATCGAAAACTCCCTTTGAAAACTGGGCCACAGGGCATTACTCCTACTCCAACTGATAACACACCTCCAAGACGACCACTACCTTGCTAAAGAAAATTAGAGTGAAGGTGCTGGACTGGCCAAGCATGTCTCCAGACCTAAACCACATTGAGCATCTGTGGGGCATCCTTAAACGGAAGGTGGTGGAGCGCAAGGTCTCTAACACCCAACAGCTCTGTGATGTTGTCATAGAAAGGTGGAAGAGGATTCCAGTGGCAACCTGTCAATCTTTAGTGAACTTCATGTCCAAGAGAATTAGGCAGTGCTGGAAAATAATGGTGGCCACACACAATATTAACACTTTGGGCACAATTTGTCCATTTTTACTTAGGGGTGTACTCACTTTTCTTGCCAGTGGTTTAGACATTGACGGCTGTGTGTTGAGTTATTTTGAGGGCAAAACAAATTTACAATGTTATAAAAGATGTATACTGACTACTTTACATTGTAAATTTATGCTTCAAAATCAGCTTTCAAATCTGCATCAAAAAACGCCTGATTTGAGGCGTATTTTGAAGAGTAATTTGAAAAATCCTATCCCCATTGTTTCCTATGGGGATTTTACGATCGAAAAAACTCCTCAAGAATTGAGATATCACTTATTTTTACGGCCATAATTGTGTCCAAAAACGGCTCGCAATTACACTTGTGAAATACGCTTCTTGTGAACAAGGCGTATTTTACATTATATTCAATGAAGGAAGATTTGAAGCTTCCAGTGTGTAAAACGTGCAAAAAAATGGCCCAAACTGTGTGAACATGTCCATACTGAATATGCCCCTTTAATAATGAGCCGAACTAACTTCAGAGTAAGCTATAACGAAACAGAAAAGTCGTAACATAAAAAAAATATATACAAACTAACATTTTAGAATATGTAAAAATAATGTATAATGTTTTTCCATTCTATTATCTGGCCAAAAATACTTGTCCTTAAGATTTGGTTTATTTGGAAGAGAAGGAAAAAAATAAATAATAGATTGCACTTCTTCAATGGTTAAATACTTATGGCATAGCAAAGTAATATTTGAAGGAAAACATTTGAGGTTTTTCATCAGAAGGAGCCATTGTCGGCATTGGGAAATGGACTCATTGGTAGAATTGCTGAACAAAAATGGGTCAGAATTCTATAATAATATGATATTTTTAAATTCCACTTTTTAGGGAAGATAGTTCTTCAATAGTCTCATACATAATGACACAATTGAGCATATGATTACAAATTAGGACCTTATAATTCAAAACCACAAAGAAGTTAAAAATAATTGATTTTTTTGAGTATTCATTTGACAAAAGTTGTTCATATTTTAGACATTTGATAGGTATAGAGCACCTTTAGAACAGTAGATAAAGCAGGGTATGTCTTTTACGCAGCCTGCATTTTACAGGCTGTATAGGAAACTCCTAACAGAACCTCCGACTCAGATGTGAACTAGGCCTAAGTCTAAAGGAGACATGTATGAAGGAAGGCGCGTCGAAGTGAATTGTCGAGTCTCGTTTTCAGTGTATAATGCGCCTGAATGTATGAAAGTGGTTTTTGTGTGATTATAAATGAGGTCTAAAGTTCGACGCGCCTCGCCTATATGTTAGGTGCATTACGAAACTTAGGCACATTAGTAATGCGCTTAACATGTATAAAGGCTATAGATAGGCTGGAAATAAAATAAAAGTCTTTAGAATAGCAGTGAATAGAAACTATGGTACTCATCTTGCTTGGTGAACCACAGGTCCCAGCATGACCTATGATGTCCTGGCTCTTGCTGTATGTAGAATAAAAGGTGAGAGCAGCTAAAATAAATTTTAAATTTAATGTAGTAAAAATTAAAAATTAAAAAAATCTGAACAACAACATCAGTGGGTTATTTGATGTAAATTCAGTTTTAGATTCTATTAATTTTAAATACATTTTATGGGAGATAGTTTTATATTTTTGGGATATTATATATTTTTATATTAATTTTATATGCTTACATTTTTATTACATTCAATAAATTTAATTTGATATAGTTTGATAATAATCAGAAATCACTTTTTATTATTGCACTGGTAAGTTGAGAAATATTGGACTTTTTTTCCCACAACAAATCTAGCTCCACTTCGGCTCCTCAGGCTCAGGCAGACCACATTAAAATAGGTCTGCTTGTTTGAGTAGTAATGCGCCTAGTTTTGCCGAACTACATTTATATATGTGCGACACGCCCTCAAGAACACCCCTAGGACTTCCCCTCATGTTAGGTGCATTGGAAAGTGTTGAGTCTTATGAAAAATGCGCTTAACATATTCATTAGGTATTTAGACATCGTAGACTGACTACTCAGACGCATTTTACGCCAGAAAAGGGTGAAAAAGCCTATCATACATGTCTCCCTAAGTTTACATTTATCAGTTGCTCCAGGATTACATTTTTGTTCCTAACTGTTCACTGCAGATGGCAAAACTGATACCAAAACATATCAACTGATACCAGTTTTTACCATCAGTTGTTACCATCAGCCTTTTATCTGTGAACATTAGAAATGTTTTCTATGCCGATTGTATATGTCTGAGTAACACTCACAGAGTAGCTTTAGCCTTTACTAGACCAAAAATAGTCTACATTTAACTGTGTTTGGTCTGATTCCTGCCAGTACACATTTTATTTGTGAGACAGAGTAGTATAGTACAAAAATCCCCAACAACCAAAGTGTATTTAAAACATCATTTTTACTATAACCTGGTTACAAAATTAGCAAAAATATGAAAATATAAGCTCCAGAGTAGATGTGAGGCAGGTGTAACTAAAGGCTGGGATGGGGAGGAAACAGGAAAAAATCAATACATCCTATTAAATCCCTACTTGGCCTATGTTCACCCTTCATAAACCTGTACCCTGCACACATTAGCACTTATGCTAAATACATAGCAATGTCCCATCCTGACATGTTTCTGCACTGATTCCAGAGCTCATCAGGGGACTTGGGAAAAAAAAACTGACAAAAAAGGACAAAAAAAAAAAATATCCAGGCTATCCAGCCAAATGGAGCAATTGAAAACTATAGGCATCTGGCCAGAGCAAAGGAGATGGTGTGTGGTACTAACTCCAGAGATGCCAGTACACATTTTATTTGTGAGAAAGAGTAGTGTAGTAGTCTACACTATTATATCTCGGAAATAAAGACTCAAAAAACTTTGTAAATGAAATTCATTTACATCTGCACACCTCATTAGTAACTCCCAATAGTCTCGTGTAGTACAGTTTATATTATGATGATTCATTTGTTTTTTTTATTAACTAGGGTCCCCAATTAATTATAAAATAGACTTTCATCTATATCTATGCCATTATATAGATATACTGTATATGCATATAACAATGTATGTAGATTTATACACACATAAATTTAATATATACATATACACACATTTAATGTCTTCTTATTTTAGATTTGTTCTTGTATATTTGTTGGGGTTATTCACTAATTGATTAATTAATTACTAGGGGTGTTCATAAATGGATTTATTATGAGGGTAGTTCATAAAAATAATATTATTAAGGAAATTCATTGATTATTTATTAGAGCGTTTATAAATGGATTGATTATCAGGGGAGTTTATAAATGTATTATTTATTACAGAAATTCATAAGTATATTAATTATGCAGGGTTTGATTAGTTATAGTCTTTCAAGAAATAGACTTGGCAAATGTGTTTTTAAAAATAGTTTTTCAGCTATATCAGATATATTCAGATATATAATATATATCGTATTTTTTCATATTATATGCATGCTTTTTATAGATGAAGCATGGCAAAAAAGTCTGATACGTCCTGAAAAATCATGGCGGAAATTTGTTCAATCTCTTTATGTCCTGCACCATACATTTATTGCACAGTGGCATTCAGAAGGTATGCTCCAAGTCCACGCTATACCCAGTAGGAACTGGCTGTTACTGCCAATATTAGCAGCCTGTGTCAGAAAAACCTCTGATTTTGGACATTTAACTCGCTATAAATACTTGTCGTACAACAAGGTTTTAGGATTTGGATTCCGACAAGTATTTTGTCCTCTGTCGTGTAGACGAGGCCTAAGGTGGGGATGAAAGTCAGAAAATTGCTGTGTACTTAAAGGGTTTTTCTGGTTTAGAAAACCTTTTTTCATATACCTTATTAGGCATTTGTGAGTTCACAGGATTTTTCTTCTTGTTCAGGATCCTCATCTCCTGTCCAAAATGAATAGTGGTTACAAAAAAACCTCTCTGGCTCTTTATACTTTGCCATTGTACATTATGCAGACATTCCATAGATGTGAAGGGGCAATATTTAATGTTTTATTTGTCCTGTGGTGGTGTTGAAAGGAAATTGAACACTTTCTTCCAGGTTTTCCCACAGATTACAGTTGACCAATGGGGGGACGCTTTGTTCGCAGCTTATTGTCAAGGGACCCTTCAGACAAGTGGGCATTGTTCAGAGTGGAGAACCCATTTAAGGGATAATATGCAAACTGGTTAAAAAATTATTACTATTTAGCCAAAGATATACCAAAACTGTCACTGTTATTCTTTTAATGAAGGTTAACACTACCTTTGGACATGTAGGTACTTAGTCTTACACCTAGACAGTTTTCATATTGAGGCCGGTAGATTCTAAGTACTATTAAGATAAAAGTGTAGCAAATGATCAACCTCACTGCCTGGATGTTAAAGAGAACCTCTCACATAGTTTATGCCCCCTTGCTGAGGACAGCACAAGCTAGTGGCAGACATGCTGTTTACAGCACTATGTCCCTTAGGGTATGTTCACTAGGCTTAACTGTGGGGCGTTAATTACGCCCCGCAATTACGCCTGTGGTTCGGGAGCTCGCGTACTACCATGGTGCGGTGGGGGGGGTGGGCGGCGGCCCGCCGTCCCATAGACATGCACTACTCGTGGCGCGTAAGTGCCGTGAATAAATGACATGTCAATTATCTCCCCACTCATACAATACGATTGTATTGTACGAGTGGGGAGAGGAGGCGTAATCCATAGTTCTCTGGGGCACATTTCGCTCGTATTAGAGCACAGGACGCTCTCAATATGTGGCAAAATGTGTCCCAAAATAAGCCGTGTAAACATAGCCTAATTATTCTGTAAGGTGCAGCAGTTTTAGAGTATTTAATGCTCAACTTTGCAGTTTTCAGCCAGAAAAGAGACATGAAAAGAGTTAGTTTAATTCATGACCCCCCCACCTGTGACTAGCCCCACCCACCTTATAACTGATTAACCTATTACTTTGAATTGGTAGAAACATGTGAATAACTGTCATGTGGGTGGGGCTAGCCTTCGATGGGCGGGGTTAACACCTGCTCATGAATAAACTGGACTCTTTTCTGCCAGATTTGAGCATTAAATACACTAAAACTACCGCATTTTACAGAATAAGGGACACAGTGCCGGAAACAGTATGTCTGTCAGTAGCTTATACTGTCCTCAGCAAGGGTGGCATAATATATGTGACAGGTTCTCTTTAAGGGGATTACCTCTGCTGAACATTATGGGCCCTTTTGGGCTGGATCTCATTGTTACTTGTGTCCAATTGAGGATCCAGCAAGTACCTGTAGTAGCTCCATTCTAATACACAGTGAGTGTTTGATTTTCCAAGTTGTCTTGATGAGGACATCTCGGGCTTCAAAAATGATGACCTATCCATAGCCACCATCTCTGTTTGATGGAATTAGTTTCATAGTTTGTAAGGCCGAAAAAAGATGAGACGGCACTTTAGTAAGGGAAGCAACCACTTTATTCTCTACAAGGAACATTCTCTTCCTCTGGATCAACACGGTAGCACAATAGGCTGAACTGGATGGACGTCTGTCCTTTTTCGGCCTTACAAACTATGTAACTATGTAACAGTTCTGTACAGCTAAGTGTCTGGTAATGCACTAAAGCTTCATCTCATTCCACATTCAAATTAATGAGACTGAGCAGCAATACATTATTGAAAGTACAAAGTTTTGCCAGTTAAACAGTGAAGGGGCGACAGAATTAGAGTCGTCCCCCCCCCCCCCCACCGAGTGAATAGTGATGGCCTATTGCTTTAACACATTTCTTAAACCATGCTCATGTTATTAGTATTTTGAGGAATGTTTTCACTGAAAAACTAAGGAATTGGCTGTAAAACAGAGCTAGGTGCAAAATAACAACAATTAGAGACCAAGAAGGAAATCACCGACAAGGTTAACTGACAAAATTTAGGTTCCACATTAAAGTTGTAATAATTAGGCTGTATGGGTTTTTCAGTACACATGGTTTACTGCAGATTTTAAAATACACAGCAAGTTAATTATTGTTTCTGATTCTGCACGGAAAAGCTGCAGACTATTGAGTTGTATAGGGCTAATTTAAATGCAGAGCCTCTAGCCATAATAGTGCAACCGATTCAATTTGATTATTTAAAGGGCTTTTGCCACAATGTAATGTTGACATGGGATCCTCCAAAATGGGTTTTTAATCACTTTTCTAAATATATGTGATTACAAAAATTGCAGTCTGAGAGAGCTACAGCCTTCCTTACATGCCCTTGGTTACTTCAAAGAGTCTATTAGATACGGCCTGACAAGAGCTGGACGGGCTTGCGCGCAGAGAGAGCTTCTTATCTGATGAGACTGAGCTGCAGAAGTTTTTAAGGCACCGGGTAGCAATATGTTTTCTTTTGTATACAGAATAAACTCGTTGTAGTGTTATTAGATACCTGCTTTATCTGATGACAGACAACATGAAGAAGCTTTCAAGCTGCTGTGTAGAATAGGTGTTCTCTTTTGTATATAGAATCCACAAGTTATAGTTTGCTTATTTCAGTGAACATGTCACAGGAGCAGCAGCTTATGCAGCTCGTTCTCTGGCTGTGTGTGTCTCTCTCTTTCAGCTCTGTGATTTTTGTTTACATTACATTAGCATCTTAGCAGATAAGGCTCCTGACAGTGCAGTCTATCAGGCTGTGTCTTGCTGTATTGACAATCCACTCTTGTACCGTTTATTATTTCACTTAAGTTTTGAGACGCTCCCTTGGATTCCTCACTCCTCACTCATCCCAGCCCCCTCTCCCCTGCAGCTTCATGACTCAGCGTGTTGTGTTGACATTCTGCCTGTACTAAGGAGAGACCTACCTAAATGGTATCTTGGCAAATCCCCTTTAAAGGGATTGTCCAGGTCAAACTTTTTTTTTAATGTTAGTGCTGCTGGTTTAAAACATAATTATATCTCCTCAGTTACTTCTGTTTCTGCACTGCTTCTACAGCTACTCTCCTGTTTTCTACCTGGTCCTGCCAGTCAAAATGTCACTCCATTACATCTTAGGGTGCTTTCACACAGTGCAGTTTTAACTGCGCCCCAAATAAACTGCCTTTATTACCAGCAAGCTTTTTGCACTTATCTAAACTGTTTGGAAAGTGAGTGATCAATGAGTGTGTTAGTAATCCACAAGACTTCAAACACAGTCATTGATTACTTACTTGAAACACCTTTCTGAACAATTTAGACAACTGAAAGAAGCTTTCTGGTAATAAAGGCAGTTTAATTGGAGCACAGATAAAACTGCACCAGAACTGCGCTGTGTGAAATCACCCTTAAGGTAGATTTATTTATGCATATTTCTTTCGACATTGGCATTGATGTGCCCTGAAACTATTGGTATAATGCGATATTTAAAAAAGGGGGAGTGATTGGTGTTGTTGCTGTCCCCTGACAAAGTCAGGTGGTGGGGTCCTTTCGCCACCACTGGGTCTGTATGCTTCCATTTATTCTACTATAATTTATACTACAAGTGTGTATTTACTGATATTGTTTGTGAGTACATGAGTATACTTTATTTATTTCATCTTGATATCAGTTATGATTATATTCATTGTGCATACATCTTGGTTGTGGCGGTGTTCCATAGTGCTACTATATTTTACTACACCATAATTTTGCTTTATTTTTTAATTCAATAAAGAATGTAATTTTAACTCCTTAACAACCGCCCACTGGTGTTTCAGGTCGTTAAGTGGGGTTTTGAAGCTCCCAGAGATGCAGCTGCTCTAGGAAAAGAGCTGTAGTTAGTTCTTTTCCCAGAGCATTCCCTGTAAGCACTGGGAAGCAAAGGAAACCTTCAATTCCCGGCGCTTAACCCTTGGATTGCCGCGGTTTGTGACCGCGGCATAATCAAAAGGCATTCCCTTGCTCCGTCGGGTGATTGGGACTCCTGGTGTCACGATGGAGTCTGAGAATGTCTGTACAGTCAGCCTTGGGGACAGCCCCAGGGCTGTCTGTATTGTAAGGCTGCATCCAGGGCACATTGTGTGCTGCCCTGACTGCTGCCTGTGTCAGACTGACACAGATTGTAATGCATTAGCATATATGAATAAGATAATACATTACTAAGTGTAAAAAAATAGCACAATAGTTATCTCTTAATGGGATTTAAAAAAAGTAAAAAACATAAAAAAGTGTAGAAAAATAAACAAATAACAAAATAAAAATAAATATTTAATAAAAAAGTTATTGTGTCTACATTACACACAAAAACAAATCCTACACATAGTAGGTATCTACACAATCGTAATAACCTGTAGAATTCATCTAACAGGTTATTAATTGTGAAATGTGAATGGTGTTAAAAAAATATTAAAAACTACAGAAAAAACTATGTGAACTTAAATTATGCTCCCCAAAAATACAACTTGTCCTGCATAAAATAAGTCCTCGTAGAACTGCATCGCTTAAAAGATAAAAAAGTTACGACAGTTAAAATGCAGGAAAGTAAAACTAAAAAAATTAACTGCGTCATTAAGTACTTTTCAGGCATTTGGCCTAAGGGGTTATAGATAGGCTGAGGTATATGTTTGTGTATTTGGTGATGGTTTAGTTTGGTTCCGTACCTCTTTCTATATACTTATTGCGTGTTTTTTGTAATGTCACTGCTGAAGAGGCTGGTTGGCTGCAGCGGCCATGATATTACTGTTCAGAGCATTCACTTCAGAAGGGTGATGTCATTAACAGACATGTGCCTGCTGCAGAGGCTGAGACATTTTAACTGTCAAGGCCAGGAAGACCAAAGAAGTCTGTGAGAGAGCAGCGGCAGAAGCACTGCTGAAATGGGGTTGAGAGGGGAGGTCAGTACGGCGTGCCTTTTTTAGTTAAGAGTAGAACCAATTTGAAATTAAATTTGACCTGGGCAACTACTTTAATAATGGGCAATTCTCTAGAGAAATAAAAGGAAAACAGGGAAAGTTTAGTTACTCTTCAATTATTTTGCAGCACTCGGGTGCTGCTCTTAGGTCCACTGCCACTGCCTGCTGATGATTCTATGCTGTGATGTATCGATACCTTGTGTGCTTTATTGATAAATTTACATGCTACAATAGTTAATTTTGCAATATCAATGTGGTAGAAACATTTTTTTATATGTAGGGATAACTACATTGGTTTGATTGGTGGAAACCCATTGTTTTTTCTTATTTCCTGATAGTATTGAAGGGGTTTTCTCAATACAAAGATATACAGCATGTAGGGAATGTTAAATGAAGACTTTTTCTAATTGTATTGCCCTATTGATACTGTCCTGGTCAGAAGATAGTAGAAATTTTATCTGTTGTGTGTGTAGTGTCTCTTGGTTACTGTCTTGCTCTCCCTAAGTTGGCAGACAGCAGGGAGTGATTTCACCATTATCGTAAGGAGCAGAGAAGCAGAGTCTTTGAGGGACATGTATGAAAACTGTCTACGTCTAAGACTTTCTTTGTTGCCTATAGCAACTAATCAGAGCTTCCATTTCATTTTTTCAGGGCACTATATGAAATGAAAGGGGAGCTCTGATTGGTTGCTATGGGCAACAAAGAAAGTATTGGACCATGACAGTTTTCATACATGTGGCCCTTTATCGCAAAGGGTATGTTCAGATGGCATTTTTGCAGGGCGTACTTTAGTGCGTAATTGCTCTGCAATGTGCCCCACAAATATGATAAAATCATAGCACTAATTGTATGTATGGGAGCCCTGCTGAAAATACACACTGGCCAGCGCGTACTTTCAACAGCAGGCATTAAGCGCGCACACAGGAACTGGACCTAACAACATTAGCTTGTTTACAGATAAGCAGTTGTTTTCACTCCCCAAACCACTGTCGTTTTGTTTACAGAGATTAAATCTCTTGCACTTATGTATTTGTAATGCTCAGCTGGTTATAGAGGAGTTAAATATGCTAATTACTGCTATAGACCCACCCACAGCTTAACCAGGAAGTGTGAATCTGAAGCTCCCTGTGACTCTGTGAAACAGCATGGAGAGATAACCCCTATAAGGACACATGCTCACTTCAAGTGAAGACATGCATTAACTGGTCTTTGTTCTGCTGAGGCATGGCACTATGCAGTAATCTTGCTTGTAAGTCAACCCATGTAAAGGCATGTCCACACGGCAAGGGTTTTCAGCCGGTTTTTCAGGCGGTTTGCGGTTTTGCAGACCGAAAATAAGCACAACGGGCTCCTATGGAAAAGGTGTGCAGCAGTCCCCACTGCACGGGTTTTCCGCCCAGCGTTTTTTCCGCCCGCGGGCCACCCGAGAAGTATTGATCATGCACATTCTTCCGTCCGGTTTTATTTGAATGGCATTTTCTTTAATTTGAATGTCGATGGTGCTTTTGTGTCCAGCACATAATCTACAAATATTTTTTTCTCTAGTAAATGCAGTGCATGGTTGGTAGCTAGAATGGCTGGAGGGTCACATGGGCAGATAAAAAAAAAATTAGGCTTTGAAACACATTCAATAGATTTTCAGTGTAAGACCAAGAGTCTCAAAACACTCGTGCTGCCCCTTAAGTTGTCATCTGTAGCCCATGGGGCATGTGGACGCTCAAGACATCCTCTTCTCGGATGATATCGGGTCCTGCTTTAAGAGCTCGGACCAGAGTTTGGTTCTAGCTACTTAACCCCATAGATGCTACAGTCAGTAGTTACTGCTGCATGTAAGGAATTTGACAGACCGAGGGGCTCCCTATGTCCTATATTGGCACCCAGCTCAGCGATTCCAGAGGACTGATGGTTGCCATGACAGCCAGAGGTCTAACAACGGATTGTGACATAGACCTGCCAGGAGTTGTGGTCTGACAGGCTGCCTGACTGTTAGCATATAGCATTGTGTTATAACAACAATCCAGTCCCATATTGGGACAAGTAAAACAAATGTAAGGAAGTAAAAACAAAATGAAATAGAGTAAGAAAAAAACACACAACACCCTCTCCCCATTATAAATGCTTATCAAGCAAAAAATAATAATTATACATAGAAAAAATGCAGATATTTGGCATTGCCGGGTATATAATGACCTGGTCCATAATTTTTTATCAAATTTCACAGGAATGCAGCCCGTTTACGTTAAATTGTTTTTATGTGTGTCTCATTTACCCGATCGAGTTTGAGAACCTTACTTGTATGTCTTCTCTATTGAAAATAGATAATGGATCAGTGATGTTAGACTTATGTTTTCTGTTAATAGCTAGAGTATTTTGTAATGGGGCTGGTGGCATAACATTTTTAACACCCACCTAAATGGGAAATCAGATTTAGTAATCAGTGATGTATCACAGCACCCTCATTGCTGTATAAATTGACAAGCAGATAGACACAGAACCCATAAGAGCCCCTTTTGTTGTCTACAGACCTATATAACAACTATTTTTCTAGACAACCCTCACAGTGTAATGAACTAATAGTATGTCAATAGGTTGTAAATATGGCCATTTGTGGTGCTGTGAATTATATTTCTAGAGACCCATACAATAATAACATAGAATTTGTATAGCTTAACAGAAGAGAAAAATAAAAAAAATGTGTTTCATGTACTACTTTTTTGTTTTACTTTTTTAATTTTAGGTGGAAATTGTTTTAACTGTTTGTTTATTGAACAACAATAAACAGATTTTTTACAAAAAAATTGCAAATTGAAAATATATAAAAATGACAGAATTTTTTATAGCTTAACAGAAGAGAAAAATAAAAAAAAACTGTTACATGTATTACTGTTTTGTTTTACTTTTTAATTTTAGAAACTTAAAGTGAATTTGGTGATAAAGTGCAAATGAAAAAAGAGTTTTAGGTGCAAAAGTGCCATATGAATTCAATTTAGTGCTTTATATATCATAGCAAACTACTTTAAAGGGGAAGTCACATACTAAGATTATAGTCTGGCAGTGCTGCAAAAAATTGGCAACTCAGTTTGCTATGATACATAAAGTACTTACTAAATTGAATAAATTCATATGACACTTTTGCGCCTAAAACCCTTTTTTTAATTTTAGGTGGAAATTTTTGTTTTTATTTAACTGTATGTTTATTAATAATTAAATAATTAAAAGACAATATGGTGGTAAGAATACAGAGGAATGGAAATAAAAAAAACAGATATAAAGGACTGGACTAGACACAATAGTAGAAAAAGAGAAAGGGAAAAAAATGGGGGTTAGGGAAGGAAAGGAAAGGAAAAAAAGGGGGTAGGACACTATCTCCTGTACCACCCCAACCCTTAAAGGGGTTGTCTCACTACTAGGATTGTTTTTTATGTTAAAGATCTTGCAAAAACAAGTCACTTTGCAATATATGTCCATTAACAGTGTCCTACCTAATCCAAGATATCCACTCTTGTGTGAGCTGCATCAGCTCCTGTCGCTATAGCTACAGACCTGTTTGATCTATCCTGATAGGCTGCCAGCACTGGTTGCTATAGCTACAGACCTGGCTTCTACGGCAGCCTAGTGGAAGCCAGTAAACACACCCCTGAATTCAAAGTGAAACCAAGAAAACAGGACTGAAGTAAGATGAATCAATGTAGTGAGACAGCCCCTTTAAGGTTAATTGTGCAGAGAAGATTCAGCGTTTATGATATATTCATCCCATTGTGACCAAACAGTACCAAATTTTTCTAAATTGTCATTCAGCATGGCTGTTAAATATTCCAGCCTTCTAACCTCCTTCACTCTGTTACACATCTCTTGTAAAGAAGGAACAACAGAAGATTTCCAGTGCTTAGCAATAAGGCATTTTGCCGCGGTTAGAATGTGAATCATTAATTGTCTCGATGCTTTATTGCAGGCGTTAAGTTTAGCAAGAACAAAGTAGGATAGGTGGAAATGGTTTTAATGCCATAGAACAAAACAGAACAAGCATAGTCAAAATCATATGCAGGATCGTTGTGTACGCTAACCCTGTTCAAGCAATAATGTGGAAATACAGCAAGAATATAAATAAGAATAGCAATAGCTTTATGAACACTGGTAAATGCGGGTTAAGAGTAATAAAATCCACCAATAGCCTGCACCTTTTATTTTTATGTTCCTATGAGAACTGTTAACCCTGGAGAGATGAGGATATGTAATTCTATGATTATTAGTAGGAAATGTTTTCCTGCAGTTGTGACATCTATAAATGTTTTATTTACTGCTCTTTTATGAATCCAACCGCAGTATTATGTGAAAGAGGAACATGTAAATGATAACCCAGCTAGTTAGTGCTTCTACAGTGTAGAAATCTTTTCTGCTTAGCAGCCCCAGAGGAGCGGAGATTGAATTCCATGCCACAGACGCCCAATGTCACTCACTGCATGGCTGCTAAAAACATTGCCTTTATGAAATAGGAAAGTAAAGTTGAGATTACCTTTTCCTGAATTTCAAAATAAATTTTATAGCTCGGCACATTTCTGCTAAAGATGAACTAATAGCTGGAAAAAAATGTGAGTCTTAGAATCCGAAAAGCTATTTAACAGCTGAAAGGGTACTGCTGGGATTGGACTATTTTAAGGGATAGTGGTTTTATGACTGCTGTTCTGGAGTGGTGCAGCAGATAATGGGTCTGATGGCTGGCTGTGCTGTAAGGAGAATAGACGCTCATAACGGCTGCCTTCTGACTACAGGTGACTGATTATTTCTTTCATTCTGAAAGCACAAGGCACAAACTGCCTTTTACGTGTAAATATTTTATTATTGTTCTGTATGCACTCTGACCAGAGTTATACAGAACTAGATCTATGCTTAACTAAACCATTTACCCAACATGTGGTTTTAAGGAAACATAGTGGGGTAACTCCATGCTACTACTATACATGCCATTGCAGTGCTATTATTTTTTATGCTCAATTTGTTTGGATACTGAGATAACTTTAGAAAAATATACTTTCGAGAATGACAAGATAAATAGATGTATGTATTCAAAGGTGCAGGTAGGTCTTTTCATAGACATATGACTCATTTCAGCATTTACATCAGCATAGCCCACACATCTTATTATATTAGGATCATATGGGAACATACGTAGATATATTTTACTTCTTCCCTAAAGACTATTTATCAGGCTTCTGCATAATGAGTAACAGGGCAAATAAAGTATTCTAACATCAACTTGAAAGCATTTAACTATCTTCCCTAAACACTATTTCTGGTGCTTCTTTATAACATGTAATAGGGCATATAAAGTATTTTTACATCAACTTGAAAGCAAATGCTAAAATCGAATCGGTTTCTAAGAGTCAGGCCAGAAGAAGACCGTAGTTCAGTTTTAAGTAGATTTCATTATTGTGTGAATTCTGTGATGATCCACTCTCGTCGGGACACCCTCCGGGGCCGTCTTGGGGGTTTTAGCTCATAGAATCGCCGTCTTTGGTAAAACGGATGGCACTCCGACACAGGCTTCAGTTTGAAACTGGCCTCAACCAGCTTTATTGAGGCACAGTACAGGCAACAAAAACACAAATTAAAATCCTCGGCCGTCAAGCCACTAACTAAACATTAAATAAGTCCCTTACTAACGCGGCCTATGCCTACCGCACAGCACCACATACCACAGTATTCTCACTGTATAATAGGCTTTACTCAAGCCTCTGGGGGCCAGAGCTCTCTCCCAGCTCTGCTGCTCCAAACATTCAGGTAGCAACCACACCCCCTGATCTCCTGTAGTAGGAGACCTTTAATAGGTGCCCCGGATTCACCCAATACCTGGGCTGGAACCAGAAGACCTGGAACGTGGGAACAACCACCCACACATCTGCAGTTGTTTCCGGGAAGGCCAGCCCTCAATGGCGGGACATTAGCCATGCTATGTATAAGGGTCAGCACCCTAATGTTGCTGACTGACAATACCTGGCTTCCGCCACCGAGACCAGGCTCTCGGTGGCACGTACGCCACATAGTGGCAGAACCCTGCGACTGCCTATGATCGCTCTGCCACAATTCCAAGAACTGAAAATATTTATTTCTTGACCTTTACCTTATATTCACATAAGGCAGATTTGTTGCAGACATTTATGTGACTGTTCCATTTACCTAAGTGGGCTTGCAGACATCTATGTGCCTGAAAAAGATTAGCAGGCAAAAATGTCTTCATTAAGTCTACCACATGTGAATACACTCTTAGGGTATGTTCACATGGCTTAATTGCAGGGCGTACAGTACGCAATTACGCCGGGTGTTCGGGAGTCACACTGATCGGCGCGTGCTCCCGCAATGCGGGGGGGGGGGGGGGGTCGCCGGCCCCATAGACAAGAATAAATGATATGTCAATTATCTCCCCGCACGTACAATACGATCGTATTGTATGCCCAAGGAGAGGAGGCATAATCCATAGTTCTCTATGAGAACTGTGGATTACCCTAATGATTGGGTAATCCAATCTAATACGCTCGTATTAGAGTGCAGTACGCTCGCAATACATGCGCCCCAAAATAAGCCATGTGAACATACAGTTACTGTTTTTATCAAATAATTCAGCACAAACTGTATCTTTTTGGAGGTGACGCGTTCATCAAAGCACCCTTCCAAAATCTGACAAGTTTATGTTTCAGTGTAGCAGATGGAAGCAGAAATAATCTGATGTAACAAAGTCTAGCTTGACCATGATATCATGATTTTCTGTGTTGTCTTAGATCACTACAAAGGCCATTGAAAAGCATTGGCAAAGTTGAGATTATTTTTGGTGCCATAATATCATGATGCATTATTTGTCAAATTTATTGTTACTATATTTGTATGTGTTGTCATACTCTACTATTACAATAAATATGATATCTCAGTGCAGGTTGCAAGAAAAGGTAAGTTAATCCTTGAAAATTGTAACAGTAGGCATGGGATGTGGATCCACTGGACACCGTAAGTGGTGGTATAAGCCACGCCAGGGAGTGGAGTCTAAGTAGGACTGGTATTCACCAGAGCCCGCCGCAAGGCAGGTTGGACTCGCCTCAGCGGAACACTACCAGGTCACTACCCCTGACACAAGTTGCTTGTGGAAGAAGATGAGGTGCCCCGAGGTAATGAATTGTGAGGCAAACGCATAGTCGGAATCAGGCAGGAAGGTCAGGACAGGCGGCGAAGGTACGTGGACAAAGAACAGAGGCAAACAGATTTGGTACACGGAAATGACAAGAATGACTTCCAGAACGCTTCCTTGCATAGGCTAGAGCACTATGGATTCGGCAGGGAAGTCAGAGGCAGGCTGGGTAATATAGGATCAGCCCCCCGGCAATTATCCAATTATCGGTGTGATTACCCTTTAAATTTCACAAGCCTGCTGCCCGCGCACCCTAGGGAGTCAGGCCGCGCCCTCCGGCCAGCGTAGACAGTGCAGGGAGTGAGGCTGGGTAAGTACAGAGAGCCAGCAGCAGGATCGCGAGTGCGTCCGTGGCCCGACATGTGGGTTGTGGCGCCACTCATCGGCGTGGCACTGAGCAGAAGCCGCAGGAGCACCTGTTATAACACCTCCCCCCCCTTTGGCCTCCCCCTCTTTCTGGTTTGGAGAAATTTCAGAAGAAGCTTACGGTTCAAATGTTTTCCTCCAGCTCCCAAGATCTTTATTCAGGCCCGAACCCCTTACAGTCAGTAAGGAATTATCGACTCTCCCTGATCGTCGTCATGACCAGGATCTCCTTCACGGCACAGACATCGGTGGTATTTAGCCTCGGGAGAAGAGGGTGCGACCTTCCAAGAAAAATTATTCAAGATAAGTGCTTTAAGCAGGGAGACGTGGAAGGAATTTGGGATACGCATCGTAGGAGGGAGCTGGAGCTCATAGGCCACTGGATTCTTCTTCAACACCTCAAAAGGACCCAGGAACCGGGGACCCAGCTTGTAGCTGGGGATCTTCAGACGAATGTATTTAGAGGACTGCCAGACTTTTCTCCTATTCTTGTCTGCTCGAACTTTCATCTGGGCAGAGGCACAAACTAAATGTAACACATTATTCATGCTGCATGGTAAGCAGGAGAAAATATATTTAAAAAAATGGCAAAATTGCTGTGTTTTTTCCATTCCCACCCAAAAGGAGTAAATAAAAGTAAATAAAAATAAAAGTAATTAAATAACCAATCTGTTATATCTGCCCCAAAATGGTGCCACTGAAAATAACAAATTATTCCACAAAAAAACAAGCCCTAAAACAACTATGTTGCCAAAAAAATAAAAAAGCTATTATTTTTTTTTAAAGGTGGTGATAGAGGCATGAAAAAAAGCATGGTCCATAAGGCCAAAATGGGTTAGGACACTGAGCTGTTCATAAATACAATTTTAAAAATTATTAGAGATGAAGTGTTTTATGTCAAACTTTACTATGTAAAGAACCTGAAAAAGGTTTTCTCTCAATTTGTTAGGGCAGTCCATATTTGGGCTGTTAAATGGGCCCCAGTAAGTACCAAATGATAAGAAACTTGTGGTTTACATACTAGTATACAGAGCTCTCAGCCTGGGGAATAAGTGAAGCCAACCAGTAGGAGTTTTGTGTACAACCTCAATTCCAAAAAAGTTGGGACACTAAACAAATTGTGAATTAAAACTGAATGCAATCATGTGGAGGTGCCAACATCTAATATGTTATTCAGAATAGAACATAGATGACAGATCAAAAGTTTAATCTGAGTAAATGTAACATTTTAAAGGAAAAATATGTTGATTCAAAATTTCAAAGTGTCTACAAATGCCAAAAAAGTTGGGACAAGTAGCAATAAGTGGCTGGAAAAATGACATTGAGCATATAACGAACAGCTGGAAGACCAATCAACACTAATTAGGTGAATTGCCAACATGATTGGGTATAAAAAGAGCTACTCAGAGTGTCAGTGTCTCTCTGAAGCCAAGATGGTAAGAGGATCACCAATTCCACCATTGTTGCACAGAAAGATAGTGCAGCAATACCAGGATGGCAATAACAAAGACTTTAAAGTTATCATCATCAACCAAACATAACATCATCAAAAGATTCAGAGAATCTGGAACAATCGTTGCGCGTAATGGTCAAGGCCGTAAAACTCTAGTGGATGATTGTGATTTCCGGGCCCTTAAACGTCACTGCACCTCAAACAGGAATGCCACTGTCAAGGAAATAACAGGATTGGCTCAGGAATACTTCCAGAAAGTATTGTCAGTGAACACAATTCACTGTGCCATCCACCGTTGTCAGATGAGTCACAATTTGAAGTTCTTTATGGAACAGTTAGACGCCATGTCATCTGGACCAGAGAGGGCAAGGACAACCCAAGTTATTATCAACACTCCGTTCAGAACCCTGTACCACTGATGGTATGGGGTTGCATGAGTGGTTGTGGCATGGGCAGCTTGCATGTCTGGAAAGGCACCATTAAGGCAGAGAGCTATGTTCTAGAACAACATATGCTCCCATCTAGACGTCATCTCTTTCAGGGAAGACCCTGCATTTTTCAACAAGATAATGCCAGATCACATTCTGCAGCAATCACAACATCATGGCTACATAGGAGAAGGATCCGGGTACTGAAATGGCCAGCCTGCAGTCCAGATCTTTCACCTATAGGAAGGTGCGACAAAGAAGGCCCAAGACGATTGAACAGTTAGAGGCCTGTATTAGGCATGAATGGGAGAGCATTCCTATTTCTAAACTTGAGAAACTTGTCTCCTCTGTCCCCAGACGTCTGTTGACTGTTGTAAGAAGAAGGGGGGATGCCACACAGTGGTAAAAACGGCATGGTCCCAACTTTTTTGGGATTTGTTGACACCATGAAATTTTGAAACAACATATTTTTCACTTAAAATGATACATTCTCTCAGTTTAAACTTTTGATCTGTCATCTATGTTCTATTCTGAATATAATATGAGATGTTGGCACCTCCACATCATTGCATTCAGTTTTTATTCACAATTTGATTAGTGTCCCAACTTTTTTGGAATTGAGGTTGTATTAGTTTGGACTAACGTGTGTTTTGTAGAAGTGGCAGGCAGAAGGCCTTTCATGTGGACTGCTGGGAAAGCTAACATACTTGGTTAGTGACCCTACAGCCTAGGATTTATTTTTATACCATTGAATAGAGCTTGTCAGTATGAGAAGTAAATAAAGGTGATTGAGGCCAATGAATATGAGAAATCTTTGCATTGGACGGAAAATCTTTCCATGAGCCTATTAAAAACCCAAAAAAAACAACCCCAAATATATAAAACTTTTTTAAAAAATTGAAAAATTAGCAGCGAAAATGTTTACACATCCGGGGGAGCAGCGTTTCATGCCTTCTTCAAGGGAAAGGGAGCATAAAAATGCTGTTGCCCAGGATGTGTATCATCATCTATGATGCTCATTTATAAATGAATGAAATAAAGTTTAGCGAGTGTCCCTTTTTTTTTTTTACTTTCTCTCTTTCACTTATAAATTTTATTAAGGGAAATTTTGGCAGGGAAATTTATTTTAAATTTTGGCCCTATGTTTGGGGATACCATCCATTTACACCCGGAAGGGCCCTTAAACAGAAGGGCTTTCACCATACTACCCTTTCAGACTGTTTACAATCAGCCCTTTGACGAAACCCAAAATGCTAAATTACCCTTTTTAAAATATTTTTAAAAACCCCCCCCTAAAAGGGCCCTTATAACTACTGACCAGTAAATAATGCAATGTATTAATAAATTCACTTTTTACCCCATTAATGTTTTATTGGTAAAGTTTTTATTTTTGGAAAAATTTATATAATTTCCAAATGTGGGACTTTTTTACTTTATTTTCTTTATAAACAAATTCAAAAGGGTTTTGAAATTAAATTTAACCATTTTAAAAAAAAAGGGAAAAAAGGAAATTAATGATTTGGATTTGGTAAGCTACTGTAATAAAACATTCCACAGAAGAGACTTCGTACCAGAGCCCATATAAATGTAAAATGATGTTAAGGAAAACTTTTACTGATATTTCAAACTATCACTTAATTAGTATCTCAAAAGACAGAATTAAGTTTATACATTAAACTAACGCTCTAGGCACATCTGACTCTCTGTCTGCAGGGCCTGGAAGGCCCCAGGGCCCTTTGACACCGGGGTAACCCCCACACAAGCTTTAGAAATCCTTGTGTCATAACCCTTTTCAAAGGGTACTATCCCTAGAAAAAAAACACATTTTAGTAATGCCCAAGGTGTTCATTCAGATATATGTTAAGTAGGAAATTCAACTTAAAATTATTTCTGGTAGCTATAAATATAAGGGAGAATCCAATTGCTCAGACTAAAGATCAGCAGCAGAGATTTTCTAAACTCATCTCACATCCTCTCAAGTATTTCACTATCTTGTCTGTTTTAATATGCCAACAGCAGAGAGGATATCACTATCATTAGGCAAATTAGAAA
Source organism: Phyllomedusa bahiana (assembly GCA_025379985.1). Classification (NCBI taxonomy): domain Eukaryota; kingdom Metazoa; phylum Chordata; class Amphibia; order Anura; family Hylidae; genus Phyllomedusa; species Phyllomedusa bahiana. Next base: position 66,807 of record JAODAL010008340.1, on the reverse strand, counting down.
CCCATTTTTTGGGCAAAATGCCCATTTTTGGTTAAACTGTTTTCACAAAAATTTGGGGGCAATTTGGGAAAGTTAAAACATGCCCTTTTTTTGCCCAATATTTTAAACTCCAAGCGGGAAAGTATAAACTTAAATGCTTTTTGGTTTTAAAAAACATTTTAAATTTGATTTTTTTTTGTGTAAAAAGGGACTAAAGAGGTCATCAAGGTGCATCATCATTCGACAGATTCCCTTTCCCCCCGGGGAAAAAGGGGGCCCAAAAAAAGGTTTTTAAAACCTTACTTTTATGCGGGCTTTCCCTTTAAAATTTTGTTAAACCACAAAACCATCAAAATTTTGGGCCCCTAGTCAAAAAGGCCCAAAAGAATTTTTATTAAAGAAAAAAAAAACCAAAAACTTAATTTGAAAAATTTTTGGGGACAAATCAAACTTTGACGTGCCCCAGGAACCCATTAGGGGACGTGCACCCGGCCACCAGGGGACGGGGTTTTCCCCTCCGCGTTTTGCTGAGAAAACCCCCCTCTTTGCATAAAAAAACCCAAAAAAATTAAAAATTCCGCCCAAAAATCGACGGGAAAAATTTTAGAAAGTTCATTTTTTTTTTGGCCCAAACCGGCGGACTGAAAAACCCCCCCGGGCCCAAAAACCCGGTGGGGGGGAACCGCTGCGCGGGTTTTTTCCATAAAAGTCCTTAAAAAAAAGTTGTTTAGACGGTTTGCAAACGGGTTTTTTAGAAAACCGTGCAGTGGGGACAAGCCTTTATCCTCCAGTGCTGTCTTATTCCACCCTGGGAACTTTACTTTATTTTCCCAAAGTACATGGGGTTCATGCTCAGGGGACATGGCCCAAAATAAGGAAGGCTGAAACCTTTTTCCCCCACAAAAAAAGACACATTAAATTGTAATTTTAAAACGTCAAGAAATCACCAATAAATAGAAAAATTTTTTTAAAGGTTTTTTTGGGGGTGAAAATGTTTGGGGACTCTTGATGGGCCCGGTTTGGAAAAAAGGGTGAAGCTCGATTAGTAGTGGGAACAGAAAACCCTTTTAAAATACGCCGCATTTTCCAGCAAGAAATTGAGTGGGGGGCTGCATGGGCGGTTTTTTTTTAAGAAAAGAGGGGACTCCACCCCCTTCAATTAAAGAAAGGGCTTTAAAGCCTCTCAAAACCCACTGCCATTTTTTAGAAGACACTTAAAACAGTGGGACAGAAAAAAGCCCCAAACTTTTTTAAAAAAACCCTGATTTCATTGCAGGGCAAAACCCCTTTGCATGAATTTTAAGTTTTTCCCCCGGTTTGGGCTAGCCAATAAAAGCCCTAAAGATGAAAGAATAATGACATGGCCCCTTCCCTCACCTGACCTAAACCCTGTTGAGATCTTCTATGCCCTTTGAAATTGGAGATTTACAGTGAAGGAAAACAGTAAAAACTCCCCTGAAAAAGTGCCTGGGAGGCCCGGGGGTTTTTTGGGTGCACCAAAAAAGTTGATCATCCCAAAATAATTTAGAAACTTGCCCAAAATCAAAGGATGGAAAAGGGTTTTTTTAAGGCCCATTTAGAAGAAGGGGGGCTCTATAAAATCCCCTAATTTCTTTTTAAAAGGAAATGGGCAAAAAATGTTTATTTATTTGTAAATATAGGTTTTTTTTTTTAAATTAAACTCCACTTTAAGGGGAATTTCACAAGGGGTAATAACAGCGGTTAAAACCCTTTTGGGTTCCGGGTATAAGTTTTCTGTGGGAAGTAAACCTGGGCCCGCGTGTTTCTTTCCAAGCGCCTCCGGCCCGGGCCCCCTTCCCCACTTCTTTCTATGGGCACACAGTAAAAAACGCCAGGAATATGGGTTTTGTATGAAATTTTTTCCCTATTTGGGGGCATTGCGGCAAAAATTACTTCCTTCTGGGACGCCCAAAAATACGCAGCATGAACACCCCATAAGAGATTAAAATAAATCAAGTGAAAAATGAAAAGGTTTAGGTTTTATTTAGTTGCATAATAATTCTGCACACTAATTATTGCCCAGTAATTATGCACATACAAATATTCTCCTAAGAAAGCCAAAAACTTACTTTTTCCTTTTGGGTTTAAAATTTTAGGTTTCCATTTATTTAAAAATTCGGAAATTTGGGCCCAGCAGCAGTATAAAATAATCCCCCAAAAAAACTAAATTGTTTACGCAGTGTACCTTTCACCATAAAAAAATGCAACAAAGAAAAAATACAAGGGGTTTTAAAAAACCATTATAGCTATTTGAGTGAACGTTACTTTGGGAAATTTTGAGGGGCCCGTTGTTGCATGATTTCCCGGTTTTTTTGGCACAATTTATTTTATTGCAAATGCAATTCTAAAAATTTCCTCAAAAACCCACATGCAGCCCAAAAGTTTCCAAAATTTCACATTTTGGGTGTGGATTTTGTAGGCTATTTCAACAGTATAATGTCTACCCTATGTGTAAATCCAGCCTGAAAAGGGTATTCCAGCATTTGTTTAAACTTGAAAGATGGCTACAGGGTCAGTACTCACAGAGCAACAGAATAGTACTAATCTTACATCCTAAATATGTTAAATTTTTAAACCCTTTTTTTGGTTTCGCTGTTGCTTTTTTCTCAACCATAAAAATGGGTTTTTCTTCAAAAAGCATCCATGTGGGTGGCAGACCCACGGTTTTCCCCTCATGCATTGTTTACATTTGTTTTTTAGGGTTTTTCTCATCCTGGGAAATTTTCTTTGGGTGCTAAGGAAAAAATTTTCCACCCTCCTGGGAAACTTTGGGCCCTTTTTCATTTGGGACAGGACAAAATAAACCGCCCGGTATTTTTCCCCGGGTTTTTTGTGCCATGCACACGGCCGCCCCGGGGGGGAAAAACTTTTTAAACCCATTAGCGGGAAAAGCCCTCCTCCTTTTCCCCTTCACCCTTTTTTCAAAAATTTCCCTTTGAAAAACCGGACGGGAAAAATTTAAAATGTAAAAAAAAATGTTTTTTTTAAAAACCGCCGGGGGGAAAACCCCTGCAGTGGGGAAATGGGTGCACGGTTTTCATAGAGCCCCATGGGAAAAAATTTTTTCAGCCTGGGTTTTTTTGACAGTTTTTCAAAACCACAAAAACCGGGGCCATGGGGGCATGGCCTTAGGGCATGGGCCACACGGCAAGGGGGTTTTCCCGGGCCCTTTTTTTTACCGGTTTTTTTAGTTTTTTTAACCCCCCTGAAAAAACCCGGGCCCAAAATGGCACAATTGTGCTCTATGGAAAAAAACCCGTGCTGCATTTCCCCCCTGCAAAAAGTTTTGCCGTCGGAAAGGTTTTTTCTTTCCGGGTGTCCCGGCCAAAAAATTGTAGAAGCACAATCTTACGTCCGAAAACCGGACAGAATGTGTGCTTTTCAATGGAGGGGGAGGGCCTAAACCGGGGGAAAAGCCCTCCCCCCCCCCGGCCTTTGGGGGCGGGCGCAAAACAGGACAAAAACCCGGCCCCCCGAACCCCGGGCCGGGATTTTTTTCCTGTGCCGTGTAACGCCCCCCTTTAAATTAAAATAATAACCCTTTAAATTTAAAAAAATTTAAAAAAAGCCAATGTATTTTCCCCACACTTTACAATTTAATAAGTTTATAGTTACATTTTATCCAACCATCTTCTGTTTCATAGACACATAGCTTACTCTATGGTATTCCCCAGTGCGGAGCTGAGCAAGCCCCGGGTTTGGAAAGCTGACACTTAAAAATACATTAGTAAACCCTTGGCAACCCAACTATAAAAATGAAAAATTTTTTCCAGTATTTTGGGGGTAATTTTAAATTGGGAAAAATACTGAAAAAAATTTAACTACTATATTTTGGGGATGTTTATTTTGTAAGCATACTTTTAATAGGTGACAAGTTTTGTATACCAGAATACCCCTTCAAGGTATGTAAGTTGATGTATTTAGTTTACAGTATAAATGTATGTGAGTGTGTATTATAATTTACACATACATATTATGGCATTATCTGTGTATGCAGTATGTGGCTGCATCATCAGTGTGCAGTATATTGTTCGAGGCAGTCCCGAGTTACAAAAGATAGAGACTGTCAGTTTGTTCTTAAAGGGGTTGTCTCACTACAAGGATTGCCTTGTTAAAAATCTTGCAAAAACAAGTCACTTTGCAATATATGTCCATTAACCGTTGCCTACCTATTCTGATAATATCCCCTCTTTTATGGGCTGCATCAGCTCCTCAGGTCGCTACAGCTACAGACCTGTTCAATCTTTCATGATAGGCTGACAGCACTGGTTGCTATAGCTACAGACCTGACTTCTACTGCAGCCTAGTAGAAGCCAGTAAACACACCCCGGAATTCAAAATGAAACCAAGAAACCACGACTGAGGTAAGATGAATCAATGTAGTGAGACAACCCCTTTAAGTAATCTGTATGTAAGTTTGAACAAGTACATTACAAGTAATATAACTCTAATCCGGCCTTGATTCTATATATTAGTCTGTGACGTGCCTGTAGAACTGGTATCTACCACTACACAGTCACTATAAATAGTGACTTTTATTTAGTAATCGTATGTACAGATACTGTGTGGTCATGATGTGGGAGTATTATTTTCCCATTGCATAGCGATATCGGTCTAGATTTCCATGAGACAGAGAGACATTTTTCTTCTCACAGGAAAATTTTCACTTTGATACATTTATCACTTCCTATCTTGCCTCCAAGATTTTTCATGTGTCCTTTATTCCTTTGAAATCACCATCACAGGCCATGCCACTCTCCTTCTATGTTTAGTATTGTTTGCTTTCCTGTATAGATTTTATGTTCAGAGGTTTCATTACAGAATAACACATGTACAGTTTCACATATTATTCAAGCTTGTCTCTTTCAAGCATATCTATTTATTTATTTTAACCATATTTATTGGCACTTGATTATTTTATATCTCCTAAGCAACTACCTCCAACAATATTAATAATAATTTTCTTAGCAATAGAGGAATTTGTGATTGACATTACAGTATATGGTATTGGGTACCATAGTAGGAGGCTTCATTTAGTTTTGGGTGTAAGAGGTTGGTAAAGTTACCATGCCTCATTGTGTGTCGATCATATGATTACAGTCAGTATTTATTTTTATTTATTTATTTTTATATGAACCAGAAAGAACCTGGGTAACATTAGCTAGATTGGGCCGCTGTATTCTGATTGCAATATGTTACATAAAGATTCAATAATGTATTTTGGAGATGAATGTTCTTTCTTGTAATATTAGGTCAGATGTCGTTCCAATATAATATTCAGACATACTGTAAAAGCACATCTAAAATTTGCACCTTTTTGTGTGGATATTAGGTGATAATTGTATAACTGTAGCAGTACATTTTGCTGTGTTTCGTCATGTGAATTAGCCTGATTTCAGTTGGGTTAATTTGTGTCATAAAATTTCAAGTCCTCTGCACTGACACACGGATTTCCCATTTAATTCAATGTGACCTGGACTGTGATCAGATTCAGTGAGTCTTTCAGATTGAGAGAATTAATGTGACTGTACATACATATGTCTATACAGACACTTAGCTTTTCGTAACTTGGAGCCTGTGCTCCTCCTTCCTGCTCTGCAGATATTAATGTTTAAATGGAATTCCACAACTAATTCCACATTCAAATCAGATGGTCGTAATTTAGCGCGCGCCTGACAAGAATTGACATGTCAAACCTTTCAGGTGCATATGCGGCGTAAGGATATGTTCTTAATATGTGATGAAATGCACCCCAAAATTACGGTAATCCACAGCTCTCATAGAAAACTATGGATAACGACTCGTCCCCCCGCGTATACAATCCGATCACATTGTTCGCGCGGGGAGATAAGTGAAATGTCAATTATTCGCAGCAATTACACGCCGCGAGTTATACATGTTAATGGTGCCGGCGGGCTGCTGACCTTCCCTCCGTGCTGCAGGAGTACGCGCTGATCCCAAAACACCCGGCGTGTGAACATACCCTAGCAGAATGTGAGGCAGAAATCTTTCATGGGGGCTATTGCAAGTCATTTGCACTGTTAAAATGATGCGCTTACTAGCATGTAATTTCAACAGGGCAATGAGTGTGTACTGTACATGCCGTCATACACCATGGGAACCTGGCCTTAGCCCTTTCCTTTTGTCTTGTGCAAAAAATTCAGAAAAGGTTGTGTAGCTATTTTGGTCAAAATTATGATGTTTTTGAAAGGGTTACATGTACATGTAGCCCTGGGACACGCTCATGTTTTTGCTAATAATTGAGAGCAATCAACATCTCCCTTCCATCATAAACTATAGATTTTTTAATGCTTTAAAATATTTGAAAAGTCAATGACAGACCACAAAGTAATCTAATTTTGGCAGTGGAAACATCAGCTGTGTAGTTCTAACAATTGTGCAGGGCGGTGAGAGGATGTAACTAATTAAATACGTTGTGGTTTTTATGTGTTTGGCCACTTCCTCCCAAACTACTTAGTTATCTATATATAATCATAATGTGAATGTTACATTTTGCTTGCCATCTCTGGGTTTTGAAGTTTGGATTTAGCTTTGTGTAGGTGTGACACTTTCCCAAAAGAATTTAGTTTACAGTAAATGACTACCCACTTGAGCAGTGTGAAACCAAAATTATACTGAACAGTTATCTACACCTAAAGCCAAAAATGGCATTACAATGAGGATTTTTATCACTTTCATTTCATGTAACAATTTAGGCCCCATTCACATATAGGTTTTCTCATAGATTTAAGAGTAGTATCTATGTGTATTTTATGTCAAAGCCTGTGTGAACGCTACCTCCAAACTATGTCCTATCTTTTAAAATGGAAATCTGTAAAACTGTGTTGGTAAAAAATATTAATTTATCAATGCTAATTCTGCGTGGAAGCCATGAGGATATTTACATCGAGTGCATCCAAAACCACAGGGAAATCCGTCACCTACTAAATGAAGGATCTTTAGTAGATCCACCTGATAGAAAAATGCATTGTGTGAAATGCCTGTGTATTACATTTTTTTTGTCATCAACAAAAGTTCTAATCTCTGTATATTTAGAAATTTTGAGTTTCTAAAGTAATCTTAGAAACATGTACAGCACTGTGTATGGCCAGTTTGTTTGCTGTACTAAGTCTTACTATGATTGACTCTAGAAATTTTTCATAAATTGTATCATAAAAGTTTCTAGCAGATGCACCAAATTTATGAACAATTTAATGCACGCTAGTAAAAGTCATTTAGCTAAAGACCTGCAAAGGAAATGTCCATCTTTAGTAAATTCCCCATAACATGTCATTTTACATGTGAAAAAAAGTAAGCAAACCCTTTTAACTTACTTGAATATCTGTACTGATTACTAATAAAATGTTATCTGTTATTAAAGGGGTGTTTCCAGTCTTGTTTAATAGATGTATGAACAGTAGTATACCAAACTATGACGCAAGCTTCGACAGACACAAAACTTTTAAATACGGCAACTCTACGGGAGGCATGTCACACCAGATACAATGAGACACATTTATGAATGTGTAATACCAAAAGTAGGCACAAAACTGTCAGTACAAGCCAGACGAAGTTAATAGTGATCTGACTAAGGCCAAAATTGTCTTAGACTTACTAGACTTGCCAGTAGGGCCAAAAATGTCCATTGTTTCTCAACTAATATCACTAAAGTAATAAAAACTAATTTATGATAATTATTAAACTACATAAAATTAAATAATATAAAATTAAATTATTCAAAATGTATCTAAAATTATATAATATCCAAAAAATCGAAAAGTATCTCAAATTCAAATTATTATTAAATTATATCTTATAAAATTAATATTAAATTAAATCATCTAAAAAATTAGATCAATACAGGATCTACCATAAATCTCATTCACAGTTGAGTATTTACGGAGTTATCGTAGTATTATTAGTGATTAAAACCACATCACAGCGGGCTAGAAATAAAAGAAAAGCAGGAAAACAATTCCACACTGATCAACATGTGATTAAAATTTGCTTCATTTAATGTAATAAAAATGAAAAATATAAAAATCAGAACACAATTTTATTATTAACATACTTAATTTTTCTGTAGAAAATCAACTCAATAAATTGCACTAGTCTCTAAAGAGAAAGAGAAGTAACATCTAGAATACAAATGTAACAGTTCCTAAGTATGATTCACAGTAATAGCTACTTATCTCTTGCAACATTCTAACCACAAGATTAAAATTTAAACTCCTGTAGCAGAGAAAGCATTGTGACGTAGTAGAAAGAAAAGCATTTAAAAGTGATTGACCTTTATGAGCTTCTGATCTTCTTTATAGACATTAAAGCAGTTCATTGAAATGATTTGAGTTGATTTTCTGCTGACAAATTAATTATGTTAATAATAGAATTTGTTTCTGATTTTTATATTTTTCTCATTAAAATCTTACAAAATCCTTTTTTTATACTGTTATATTGTACATTAATATTCATCAAAATGTAGGTCACTGGGTCAGTAGGTAAAGATTTGGCATGCTGTATAAACTTTTTAGGAACATTTTTTCATTCCAATCTTTTATTTTTTTTTCATTTTTACTATGTTAAATGAAACACATTTTAGTCACATGTTGATCATTGTGGAAGTTGTTTTTTCCTGCTCTCAGCCTGTATTCTACATATGGCAATAGCCGGCACACGACAGGTCTTGGAGACTTGTTGTGTGCCAAGCAAGATTACTACTATGATAGTTTCTATTCACTGGCATGCTATTCTAACAACAAGTCTTTTATTTCTAGCCTGCCGTGATGTGGTTGTAATACTACACTAACTCCATAAACAACTGATTGAGAACAGGATTCATGATAGATGCTGTATTGGTTTCACTATTCTAGATTTTTTTCATTTTATTTTAATTTTATAAGATATACTTTAATATTAATTTCATATGAGATCATTTTAGATTTTTGGGATATGATATAATTTTAGAGTAGTTTGATATTACTTTTAAATTATTTAATTCATCTAGTTTTATAATTAACATAAGTTAGCATGGTCCTAGCTGTCAGAAATTCTGTGGAGTCTTTTCTTGCGCACCAACCTTTGCGCTTACAATGTAACACATTTAGGCTTTACGCCATCATTACTCTGCGCTCCACCTATGATGTGCCAAATGTATGAACTGCAATACAACAGGTACATACATACTGTTGCATTTTACACTGCTCTAAAGCAATTTAGAACTGGTGTGTTGACACCAAGTTTCATACATATCACTGTTGTGGTTACCAATAATTTTGACTTTGGCCTCATCCACACCGCAATTCCAGCAAAAGACACAGGTATATATCAGAGTACCTTAAAAAAATATACGGATACTGTGGCAAAGAGTCAATAGGGCAAATGTCGACTATGTTTGCATTGTTTTCCCATTTGCATACGCTTTATGTGCTAGATTTTAAAGTGTGGTAGACCATGATGTTCACTTTAACAGTGGTTTACCTGAGCCTGAATTGTTGTTTTTGTGCTAGAATGCACCTGATTTATGACTCACAGTAGAACAGGTTCATAGCTGGGTTGTCACCATATTGCTAACCAGTGGGGAACGTCTCTATACCCAATGACAGCATCAAACTGTGTAAGGTCAAGCAATTTTGAGTGGTAACGCCCAGCTGTCAATTTATTCATACATTTCCAGGAGAAATAACCTGGGAGGAATGTACAGTTCTAAGATGAGATGCTCCAGAATTGTTAGATAATAGAGAATGCAAATATTTACAGACATATCAGGTGAATTGATCCTTGCTAAGTGCAGAGTGTATGCCAATAATGTTGGCATTCTTACCTAACCCCTGAGCCAGGACATTAATATTTCTGGCAGGGGGTTAAAATGCTAGTAACAACAGAGGTACCCTTGAAGAATATTACAAACATACTGTACGTGATGCCAGATGTGTCCAAACTGCTGACTGGTTCTAGCCGGAGCTTACATAAAAATAAGTGGCCTTGTTACTAACAGCAGCAATAGAGAGGACAGTAGACAGCTCATCTGCCTTAATTAGATCATTAGAGTATGTGAAGATATGCTGGGCTGCACCAGCACTTATTAGGATTTTCCCCTACTGATGACAGCAGCAATATTATAAAAGCACATGCATTATAATGACGGCAGTGTCTTACTTATCAGCAATAATTACAGTGTATTATTTAGTTATTCAGATCGCCACAATATACATAGACTATTGATAGCTCCAGTAGCACCTTAACTACTTCAGGACCAGGCCGATATCTCCTATACTTTTATACTTTACATCATATATATAAATAATATATATATATATATAATATATATACTGTACATACACACACACATATATAAATATATATATAATTATATATAAATATATATATTCACATATATATTATGTATATATATGATTGAATAATATGAAATATAAAAATATATATATTGTAATATACAAGTGAAAAAAAATAAACTTCGGACCTTATTATACTTAACATCAATATATTATAACCTCACATTATATATAAATATATATATATCTATAAATATATCTATATATAAATATATATATATATATATACACACACATATGATGTGCAGTATAAAAGTGAAAATGCAATTGAACAGCAGCTAGATGGGTTGGGAGTGACTGGTAGGTTGTCACAGGTATCAGGAGCCATGCTCACCACCCCAATACCATGAATCCCACAGCTGCTAGTGTGTGCAATTGAGAAGGATGCATAGAGCGAACACGACAATCAAGGTGATTCCACAGATTTTCAATTAGGTTCAGGTCTAGGACATTAGACTGTCTTGGTAGTTTTCAGAACTGTTAATCATACTCTTCCCTGATCAGGGGCCACCAAGATCGCAGAGCCATTATTTAATTATATAGATGGTATGGTTGTGTTAACCATAGCATTTAAATGGCTTAATGGTCAAATTCAGAGTTATCGCTGATAGTGTTGAGCGATTACGTTGGCCATCGACATCGGTCGATGGTCGATAGTCGACCATCATCGACAAGATAGTCGATAGTAAATTAGTTTATGAGCGATGACCATTAAATCTAGGGGAAGCAACAACACCTTCATTCTTACACCCAAACAGGGCTGTAGAAGCTGGAATTAACATCCACAACATTACAATGTATACGTGCTACATCTTAGCCAACACACTTAGGTATTAAAAGCCACAGAAAAAAAATCACACACCATTCACTATCCCTGTCTTGTAACCACAGGGACCCTTAAACTGCACCCACCCCACAAAAAAAAAGTGCCAGAAGGCAGTATGATTTGAACCTCATTTTTACTTGAACTGGACATTGAATATCCCTGTCCTGGAACGCAGCATGAGCCCCAAACCTGCATGACCCCCAGATTTAAAAGTGCCGGAAAAAGGAGTCTTTCAACCACCATTTTAGTTGAACGGGACATTGACTATACATGTCCTGGGCCACAGCATGAGACCCAAACCTGCATGACCCCAGATTCAAAAGTGCTGGGAAAAGGAGTCTTTCAACCACCATTTTATTTTTCACTGGACATTGACTATACCTTCCTGGGCCACAGCATGACCCCAAACCTGCATGACCCCCAGATTAAAAAGTGCTGGAAAAGAGTTCTTTAAAACCACCATTTTAGTTTCACTGGACATTGACTATACCTGTCCTGGGCCACAGCATGAGCCCCAAACCTGCATGCCCCCCAAATTTAAAAGTGCCGAAAAAGAGTCTTTCAACCACCATTTTAGATGAACTGGACATTGACTATATCTGTCCTGTACCGCAGAATGACCATTAAAACCTGTTGCCCCCCAGATTAAAAAAGTGCCGGGAAAAGGAGTCTTTCAACCACCTTTTTAGTTGAACGGGACATTGACTATACCTGTCCTGGACCGCAGTATGACCATTAAACTGTCTGACCCCCAAATTAAAAAGTGCCGGGAAAAGGAGTCTTTAACCACCATTTTAGTTACTGGACTTTAACTTCCCTGCCCCGGGGTACCGCAAGCCCTTAAATGCTGACCCAAGATTATTGGGAAATACTGGTGGTTAACGCTCCTTTCCACCCAGGTGCCCTTTTTCCCTTGGCATTCTTTTTATCATTTTACTCAACGTGCTGGAGGGAAAATTGTCTCTGTACTTTGTTCTTTGTCCGTGCTCCATACTCCATGTCCTCTGAATAACCTACATCGGTCAAGTTTTCCTGTACCTCCCTTGTACAATTCAGAGAATTTTTTTACCACTATTTTGTACATGCAAGTTTTTTAGTAGTTTAATTCTAGAAAACACATTTTTAAAATAGGATGGAATCCCACCATGTCTGTCACGTCAAGGGAGGTGCAGTGAGCCTTAACTGGTACCCAGCCCAATATCCCTGCCTACTTGACGTGCGCCCTAGGCGCAGACCGGCAACTGGGCGGCAGTCCCTGCGCTACTTAAAATGCTGGGGCCGGAGAAAACAAGAATGGTCAGACAGTCCGGGTAAATATCAAAAGGAATGGCAAAGCCACAAATCAGAACCAGAGGAATAAACGTAAACCAGCCAAGGTCAAAAGCCAAACGGAAGCGAAAGCACAAAATCAGGAGACAAGCCGGGGTAAGGAGAACAAGCCGAGGTCAGGTACACAGAAGCAAAACAACAACACAAAGCACAGGAAGAAAAAGGGAGCCAGGAATATCACAGGCGCAGCACACAGCCTTCAGGGAGTTTAAATGGGATTCCTGGATACCGCCCTTGCAGCTGATTGGAACCCGGGCCCCCGGGTCCTCCCTTGGCTGGTGCACTCGCCCCCTGTCAGGAGTGGCTGGGCCCCCGTCACTCACAAATTTTTTCAGCAGCATGTGTATCAGGGTGGGATCGTGCATCAGCTGCTGCAGCCTGTAGATCCCTGCAGCCTGGGCACCGCTTAGCCCTGACAATGTCTTTGTTTCTCTTTTTTTAATTGTATTAAATGGGTTGTCTCAATACAGGGATTGATAGCTATGTTAAAGATCTTGCAAAAACAAGTCATTTTGCAAATGTGCCCCATTAACATTGTCCAAAAATTTTCCCGTTTCGGGAACAGAAACCATCCCCCTTTGACCACTTTTTAAAATTTTTGAAAACAAATTCTTTTGGGAAAAAAAAAATTTTTTTATAATGGGAACCTTAGTATAGCTCCCTTTAAAAAGAAAAAATGCCCCCAAAACTTCAAAGCTGCCCCTTTTGACCACTTTGGAAAATTGTGAAGAAAAAAATTCCCTGTTAGAAACTTTTTTTTTTTTATAATGGACCTTTTATTATTGCTGCATTTCAAAGCAGAAATGCCCCAAAAAAATTTAAAAAAATGTTTCTCAGCCACTTTTAAAAAATTTGGGGGGAAAAATTTCCATTTAAAAAGGGCCCCATTTCAGTTCCAAAGGACCATGTTTTTTGCTGTACCCCCAAACACCCCCCCTACCAAAAAAAAATTATAAATATGACTTTTTCCCCAGCCACAAATTAAAAAAAGTGAGGGAAAAAAAGCCATTTAAAACCCAAAATTTTTCTTTTTCCAAAGGACCATAAATTTATTGCTGTACCACACCCAAACCATCCCAAAAAAAATTAAATAAAAAAATGACTTCTCAGCCACAAAATTAAAAATTGGGGATGAGAAAGCCACTTAAACCCAAACATTTTTTTGTTCCAAAGGCCCCAAAAATTAAAGCTGAATCTCACAGCAACATGACCTAAAACCTTTGAAAAGCGAAAATTTCCCTAAAAAATAAAGTGAGAAATGGAAACGGGGTTGTTCATGAAACCTTGCTGCCTTTTACAGCTCCTAAACACAAAACCAAAAAATGAACTTTTGGGAAAAGAGAAAAAAAATTGCAGTAAAAAAATCTTTTTAAAAAAAACATTTTTTAAAGAGGACCATTTCGTTTGAAGGGGAAAATGTGAAGAAAACCCGGGCAACAAATGGGTGCCCCGGAAATTTGGGGGCCCACAACATCACAAAAGATCCATGCCTGATTCATCTTGATAAAAGTAAAAAACAAACCACATTATCTTGGGAAAGCCGGATGCGTTTGCCCTGAAAGGGCCCTCCTCCAGCTGGGGCTAAAGGCCCCGCTAGATATACACAGGCTCCCGGGCCGGACAACACCCTAGGGGGTTAAAAAGCGACCCGGGGCCCATTCGTCCTTTTTTGGATACCCAAAAGGGCAATTGGGCCCGGGAACACATACAAAAACATCGGTGTTGAACCAAAAAGGGCACCATAAATTTTAAAACTGGTCCCCTTGGGGTTTGGAGGGTTGTGCCGGCTTTGGGCATGTTTTGGTAAAGGTTTCCCAAAAGGGCCAGAGAAAACCCATAAAGGCCCTTTCCTGCCACCTTTGGCCTGCCTCTACTTTTTCCGTTTTAACGGCAAAACTTGGCCTCCCACTGTTTTTTTTTTTTTTTTTCTCCCCAACCCTTCGCTGATGTTTTTTAAACCCCGTGCCCTTTTGGGGGAACGTGAAGCAACGCAACAAAATGTCTCCAGTTGAAAAAATCAGCAAGGTCCCCATTTCCTGCATTTTACTCTCAAATTTGGGTGGGGGGGAAAGGGAAAAAGTGCTGAGTTTTTTTTTTGTAACCGGGTCCAGGATGTGGCCACCCCGTAACGTTGTTTATTTTGATGGGCCCTTTAAAGCAGGATCAAGTTGGGGGAAATGGAGCATCCAAGCACTCAATTAGAGAAAGACCTTTTATTTCCCCAAACCCCCTGGGGCGAGAGGCAAATACAAACTGATCTTTCCCCATCTTCCTCCCCCCCAAAATTCCCGCCAACCTCCCTTTTCCCAAAGGGAGGGATGTCGGTAACGCGGGGGGCTAGGAATACCTCCCCCTCCTCCTCCCTTCCCCGGCACAGCTTCAACACAGCCCCGACTTGCCCCCGAGATATAAACCCCAAGCGAATTTCCCCCCTTTTCACTACTCTGGACCCCCCCCCCCCACCCGCCTAATTAAACCGATAAAAATTTTTGAACTGTCGGGCCTTGTGGGTTTGAGGAGAGAAAGGGTCCGGTTTCCCCATCTGTGTCCGTCTCCTCCTCCGTCGCTGGCGGGAACCCCCCTTTTTTAAGAGTGTCCGAAAGATCGTTCCAGAACTAAGATCACCCCAATGCTCATTTCTGACCCAAAGGGGATTGTCCGCCCCTGGCCCCTTTTTGGGGGGCTTCTTCAAAAATGGCAAGGGATGGTTCAGGGGCTCTTTCACCTGCCCCACCTTGGGCTAACACCCCAAGGTCCCACCGGCCTGGCCCTTTTTTTGGCCATGGCACTTCGACTTTCGAATGGCATTGGGGCTGCGCCACAATCCCTGGAGCATTGGAGGTTTGGGAAAAAAAAGTGTTTTTGCCACGTCAACAATGAGAACGTTTACGGGGGCCGAGCTGACCCCGCAAAAACAGCCAAGGGGGGGAGAACCGGGTGCGAACGGCGGGAAGTCAACTTTGACTCGAGCCTTCCCCGCAGCAGTTTCCCAAAACCCGGGGACTCTTTAGAAATTTCTTACACAAGGTTCATGACATGTGCCAGGCAAGGGATTTTCCCAGCCAACCCAACTTAAGGGCGGCCCCGCAGATTTCGCCCTTATCCCACACCAAACCTTGCCTGGAAAAAGGTTCTTGGCACCCACCAGCGCTCGCTCGTTGGGGAGAGCCGTCCCCCACCCTGACTTTTTGGGGGGACGGTCTCCAAAAACGTTTAAAATTTTTCCCAACAGGGCCTGGTTTCTCTGGAAACGGTTTCCACCAGAGGAAATTGGGGGAAAAAACCCCCTGCAACCACCCCTTGCTTTTTTAAAGAGCGTGCGCCGGCCAGAGAGCCCCCCTTTTCACCCCCAGAGAAAAACCCCACCCAGCTCACCCGTGAGCTGTCAAAAAGAAAATAAAAGCGGCCTTGGCCATGCTTCCCTATTCCATTTTGTCGTGGTTCAATGGGATTTTTCCCCCGGCCACAGTTTCAGACAAGGGCCTTAAAAATTTTTAGATGGAAAAACGTGGCTGACCAGGGCGGGACTGCTTTTTTTGGAAAAGGGAAATGCCTCCCTGGGCATCTGGTATTGGGGGCAGGCAAACCCCCAATTTGGGGGAAACCCCAAACTGTGTCCCCCAAACGGAAAGGCAACTTTTTCCAAGGCCAAAAGCCTGGGAAAAGGCCGACATTCAGGCTTTTGGTTTTGGGATTTTTTTGGGTTTAAAAATTTTTCTTCTGCCCCAAACCGGGGAAGACAAAGGCGGGGCTGCAAGACTGGCCCCCTGTACGGCTTTGCAGGTCGCCCAAACTGGCGGAAGGAAAGGGGTAGGAGGGGTTTTGGGGGTCCCTGGGGGTTACTCGGGTGACGGGGAGGCTGAAGCTGGGCTGATCCCTGATCATGACTCTGAGAGACATGGTCAGCCTGGGGAACGTTTGGGTGGTGGGGGAGGACAGGAGGGGGGAGCCCGAGGGTGTGACAGGGGTTTGGGAAAGGCCCCGGGCCCCTTTTGGGCCCCCTTTTTTGGCCAAGTTTTGCTTCCTTTCAACTCATGCATTCGTTTCATGTGCTAGCCCATGTTGGGGCGTTAACCACCAAAGGTTTTTTGCCTCTACTTAGCTTTAAACGGAAAAGGGCGGCATATGACATCGCGGGGTTGAATCAAGGCTTGCCAAAAAGGGGCCCCAAGGCTTGAGAGGTCCTGGACCTTTTTGCCCGGCGAAAAGGGAGGACGGGGTTAAAGCTAAACCGGCTGGGGGAATAAAATCAGGGGATTTCCCTGCGACCCCCCACCTTTTTCCCTTTTTGGGCGGGCCCCCTTACTAAACACACCCCCCCATCGTCTTCCTCCTCGTCCAGAAGAAGCCTCCCCAAATTTAAATTCGGGCTGAAAAGCCCAACTTTTGGATCCGCAATGTCGCCCATCATCATCAAAAAACACAGGTGATTTTTCGTCGTCCGGGACATTCTGCACCCCCGGGAGCTGCGGGCTACAAGCAAGAGGGACGGGAAAGGGCCCGTTGCCGACCGGGGGTTTTTTTGCCAACTGCCCGTTTTCCCCTTCTCCCTCCTCTGATGGCATCAGTAACGGGGCGTCGGGAGCAGAGAAAATCACCCTTTTTTTTGGCCCTTTATTTTTAAAAAACCCCTTCCCCCAACCACATTTTTTTTCATCAAAGAGGTTTTTAGAAAATGGATTATCCCAGTGGGGGGTTAAAACATTTTGACTTTAAGGCGCTTCATTTTGGGGACGGATGCTAGGGGAATTCTGCGAGAACCTTTGGGGCCTTTACTGGGAGGACGGGGAGGTATACGCTGGAATGCATTGCATTAACCACTAAAGGACAAAATGGCGACCGTTCGTTACGGATTCAAAGGGCCCTGACCCAGAAAAGACAGGCCGGGATGGCCCCCCCCTCCCAACTGACGATCTGCTGGCATGCTTTGTTGCGCCCCACAGGGAAAGCACCTTCTCTCGTACCCCTACCTCCGTGTCCCAAACCCCCCTTTTTCTCCCCTTACCCCCCTTTTTAATTTCGCTCCATGTTCAGAAAAATAAAAAATTTTAGAAGGTATGGAAAAAAGTTTTGGGAAAATTTTCTTAATTTAAAAGACGGGAAATCACAGCTAATTTTCAAAACCCCAAAAAAAAACAAAATTGCTGGATTCAAATTTAACTCCAAAGTAGATCTATCACAAAGCTGGGCCTGCCCAAAGTGAAAAAACACCCTATCAAAAAAGTATTCGGTTTAAAACAAGGTATTTTTTTACCCAAACAATTTACCGGGGGTTGGGCTACAAAATTTCAGTATTCCCAAAAAAAAAGTTTCAAGGGCCAATTAACAAAGCTGTAGTAAGCCCCAAAATCGAAAAACAAGATCTGTAATTTTTTCGGGTAAAAAAAGGTATTTTTTTTTGGGACCTATCAATTCACCCGGTGGCCCCACACCCTTTTTCTGGAAATTTAAATTTTAACTTTCCCAAAGGGGGCTCACAACAAATCTAGACAGGGCCCAAAAATTCAAAAAACACGTATCTTTAATGTATTCGGATAAAAAAAGGTATTTTTTTTGGGCCTACAAATTTAAACCGTGGTAACTACAAAAAATTGCTGGATTCAAATTTTTAAATGCAAGGCGGCTCCCAACAACAAATCTGGGCTGGGGGAAAAATGCAAAAAAAACGTATCTGTAATGTATTCGGGTAATAAAAAAATTTTTGGGGACCTTTCAATTCACCTGTGGGGGACCCACAAAAATTTCTGGGATTTCCCCATTTTAATGCAAGGTGCCTTTAATTAACAAAGCTTTTGGTGCGCCAAAGGAAAAAAAACACTATCGTAATTTAATTTGGATAATAAAAAGGGATTTTTTTGGCACCCCCTGAATTCACCTGTTGTAAAATACAAAAAATTGCTGGATTCAAATTAACTGCAAGGCGGCTCTAAAAACAAAACTGACTGGGCAAAATGCAAAAAACACGTATCCCGAAAAGTAAATTCCGGGGTTTAAAAAAAAGGTATTTTTTGGGACCTTTCCAAACCCCCTGTGGTGACAACAAAATTGCTGCATTCAATTTAAATTTCAAAAGGGGCCCCAATTAACAAAGCTGTATGCGGGCCCAAAATGAAAAAACCCCGTAACTGTTTAAAGTATTCATAATAAAAGGTAAAATTTTTTGGCCCCCTATCAATTTTACCTTTGGAAAATACACTTGCTGGGTTTAAATTTTAAATTCAAGGTGGCTCTATCAACTAATCTGGACTGGGCAAAAGTGCAAAAAACCGTATCCCCCAAAAGTATCATAATACAAACGGAAATTTTTTGGGACCCCCAAACAACCTGTTTCTTTACTACAAAAATTGCTGGATTCTAATTTAAAATTTCAAGGTGGATATATAACAAAGTTTTAAAAAGGGGGAAAAATTAAAATGAAAAACCTATCTGAAAAAGTATAAATGAATTTAATTTAAAAAAGGGTATTGCACCTAAACAAGAACCTCAGTTACTAAAAAGATGTGTATCCTAAAAATAATTCGGCTTCCCAATATCCAAAAATATTTCAATAGAAAAACTTTTAAATAATAAAGCTATTGCAGTGCAAAGTCTACACAATCCCTTTTGGGAAATTTTCCTTAAAAATTTAATAAGCTTTTCTGTGGTTTCCCCCCGAACCCCCCCCCCAACCCCCCCCGCTCACCCCCCGACTTTACAGCGGTAAAATGCTCCTTTAAAAAATTTTCTACCTAACTACTTTAAAAACTTCCCCAAACCCCTAAACAACTAAATTGTAAGGGTCACAGGGTAACAATTTCAGCTTTCCTGGAAAAAAAAAGAAAATTTTAAATTTTGCGAGCTGTTTGGGCACAAGCAGAGCGCAAAAATTTCCCTTTTGCTCTTTAGATCCCGAGGACACTGAAGGGGAACAGGAAACACTGTTCATTTAAAAAAAGGGCATGTTTATTTTTTCCAGCCAATCCCAACCATACACATTTCCCCCCATGACGTCGCACAAAAATCTCACCCGCTCTTTCTGTAAGCTGATTTGCTGGCCGCCAAAAAGACAAAGGGAACGCCGAAAAAAGGCGCGATCTTAATAGAAATTTCACAGAAATTTTTAACCCCAAATTATCGCATGAAACAAAAATTTCGATCAACCCTTAAAAAAGGCCGATTTCAACTTTTTCAAAAATAATCGGGTTTTAAAAACTATCGCTGACAAATGGGTACTAGCAGGGGGGTGTTTCTGTTATTACAACGGGGTAAAAGAGGGTTTGGGGCATAAACAGCCCAGTGAGCCCATTCTATACTCCCTTACTTACATAAATGTGCATTAAATAACAGTGAGGGTTTAAACAACAATGTCTTAAATTTTAAGAAAATTTAAAGGGAAAACAAAGGAAAATTTTAAATAAAAAAAAAAAATTTCCCGCTCAAACCCTATATCCAGTTATAGCACTGTTGACCTTCTGGTATTTTCCTGGGCCTTTCTAATAACCCCTTACGTATAATCAAAAAGAAATATTCCCTCACAATTTTGTAAATAATTTAAATTTTAATCGTTTCATGAGACAACACTTTAAGGAAAGATACTTTGATACAATGTAAAGTAGTCCCCTGACAGCTTGTATAAAAAAGTAAATTTGGTGCAAACCTCAAAATAACTCAAACACACAGCCATCCAAAGGCAAAAACCCCCTGGCAACAAAAAAAAAACAAACCCCAAGTTTAAAAAAGACAAATTGTGCCCAATTTGCCCCTTTTCCCTCCACTGTGTTAAAGTTTCTCAAATTTCGGTTTCAAGGTCTCAGGGTTTAATGGGGAGCAGGTGGGTAAAGTTTTGGGGGTTATCTCTCTCAACAGGCCACGGAAGTTTTAACAAGTCCCCCTCATGGCAAAGAACTCTCGAGGATCGAAAAAAAAGAACGTTTCTCTACATAAAAAATGGACCGGCAAAATGATGATTTTCCAAAACCCAACTGACGTAGCACGTGGCCAAAAACCATACCCGCCATGCCAACATACTGGCAGAGCATAACCCCCCCTTTGGAAACTGGGCCGCAGAAATTTCCCAACCCGATAACAAACCCCAAACACACATCCCCAAAAAGAATCCTGCCTGTCTTGTCGACTGGGTTTTTCCCCAAAAAAGCATTCTTTAGAACTAAACCCTATTGAATAACCCGTGGGGCATCCCTCATAAGAAGGTGGGGGGAGTTGGGAAAGGGCTGTAACAACCCCAACCCAAATCTTGGGGGAAGCCTTTAAAAGGAGTGGGAAGAGGATTCCAGGGCAATGTGGGAAGCCTTAAAGAACTTCATGCCCAAAGAGTTGAGGGAAATTTCCCGGAAAATAATGGTGGCCACACAAAATATTAACACAGGCACAGTTTTTCCATTTAAAATTTTTGGATTTTACCCTTTTGTTTCAGCATTTAAAAACATTTAAGACTGTGTGTTTTTTTTTATTTTTTGGGGTTATACAAGCTGTTTAGTGACCCACTTTTACATTGCAAAAAAAATGTAATATTCCCTTCCCGTATTGTCCTTAGAAAAGATAAAAATACAAATATGAAAAAAAAAGTGAGAAGTGTACTCACTTTTGGTGGGATACTGTTTCCCAAAAAAAATGTAAGCTGAAACCAAACACTTGGGCTAAGTGATGTTCTTTCAAGAGATCCTTTTTGGCTAAGAAATTTACTGTAGCGCATGAAAAATTTTATTGGGATTGCTAATACAAAGGATTTCAATTTAGTAATAGTTTTATTTTTTTTTTATCTTTTGGCAGGTTTTCCCGCTCGAACCCAAAAGTCCTTTAAAAACCTGGTCCCCTCCCCCCTTTAAAAGTAAAGGGGCTTTTTGAAATGCATTGCTTTACTTTGCAGTTTTTTTAACAGCTAGCCAGACTCAGAAGGCCTGACAGCTTTTTGTTTCACTGGGAAGGGCCCCCTACAATGTTTTTCCCAGGGAAGAAACAGTTAAAATTGGGTTTCCAAAATACGTTGTAATTTTTTCCCAAAAAAAAAAGATAACTTACAACGGCACTTGTGGGGGTTGGGGGAGTGGGAAGCAAACCAAAGAAAAAGCCCCGGGGTGAAATGAGCTTTTAAAGATTTATGGTGATTTTGGGGCCCAAAATCCTTTTTTTTTGTGTTTTGGCTGGTGGGAAAACAGATTGTACTGGAGTCCCTTTAGATTTTACTGCTTTGAAAACCCAAAGTGATTGCGTTTTATATTGTGCAACTTTGGTTTATGGCTTGGTGGTCAGAGTGAAGAACAGTTTTATTCTTTTATAAATCGTTTGCAAGAATATCCAAAGGAGGGCATCACATCTGATTACAGATATAGTAGAAGTTTTGCAGAACCTGCAAGGCTTTATTTCCACATGTAGCCACCAGTTCTTACCTTTTTTAGGGGCCTTGGTGGTGCGTTTGCTGCTGTTTTTGCAATTTTCTTTTGTTTGGGAGGAGGGTTGGGAAGAAAGATCAGAGCTGAGATGAAACATGACTTCTGCAGAATTGATGACTGTAAGAATGTACTTGAGCATAATCATTGTCAGTTATGGTCTAATATTTTTCAGTTTACAAGTTAAGTAAATAATAACAGCAAAATGTAGGCATGGACAGTAGGTGGATATCTGAATGTTAAAATCTACCTTTGCTTCAAAACTGAAAACACAGGTATAACTACAGCTACAATTATATATATGAAGACAACATCAGTATGGCATTTGGTAGTGTTGCTCAAACTGTACCTGTTTGGTTTAACACCGGTTAACTTGTGACACTGACCAAACTTGTGAAACTATTTTTTCATTCTGACCCTAAGTCTAATACTAATCTTAATTGTGACCATAACTCTATCCTAAAATTTGGTTTGTTTTTTTAGCTGTTTTGCAGGCTCAGACTAGGGCACAGAGGGACAGGAAAAAACCCTTGATGGGCCCCTGAGCGTGTGAGGCCTGTAGCTAAACCCAGAAACATAGAGAAAGAGAGGCAGAAAGCAAGAGATAGATAAAGAGAGCCATGGGAAGTATGTGCAGTCATGTAAAGTAATCTGTAGGGCGGGCCCTAATCAACTCCGTCGGAGGATGCTGGGCACCCCAATCCGATACTGCTGGTTTGTAACGGTTAACTTAGGGCATGTCCCCATGAAAGGTTTTTCAGCCGGTTTTACAGACCGTCTGTCAAACTTTATCATGGACCTTAGTGGAAAATCCGTGCAGCAGTCCCCACTGCACAGATTTTCCGCTGGACTTTTAGACCGCCACCGATCCGAAAAAACATTTAAAAAGTTCTTTTCTTCCCCCCAAATTTTTTGGGGCGGAACATGAACTGTCATGCGAAGGGGGGGGGGCTTTTTTTCCCGCACAGCCCAAAAAACAGGGGAAAAATACGGGTCGGATAACCCCGCCCGGAAATTTGCCCTTGCCGGGGGACATGTTTTTTAACTGTTTTTGGAAATTTTAGTTTTTTCCAATTGGGTTTGCCTCTAATGTAAAATTCAATTAGAAGGGGACTTTTAAAAGAAAGTGAGGTTTAACTAAATCCCCAAAAAAACTTTTTTTTAAAACCGTTAAAAACCCCATAACAAACAAACTAAATCTAACCCCCAACTTTTGGGTTATTGTTTTTTTAATTTTTTTTTTTTGATTTACTCCAAAATCAAAAAAGGGGCCAAACCCCCCAAAACCCAAATCATTTAGCAATAAAATCCCAATCTGCCCGCAAAACAGGCCCTTTTGGGAAGGTAGAAAAAATGGGCAACATTGAAAATGCTGTACGGTTGGGTGGCCCCTTTTTAAACCCACTGCAAGCTGGTAGTCAAGAACCCCCGGGAAGGGAATTAATACCCCCCGGTTTTCACCAAAAGCCCGCCGAAAAAGGGGGATGGACTTCCCTGCGGAAAGACTACCAGGTCTTTTTACCCCTGACTTTACTTGCTTGGGGTTGGCGGCCGGGTACAGCGAGGAAAACAAAATCGTAACCAAAGGCGGTGGGGGAACAGGCAAAGGTCGGGGCAGGGGGCAGGGGTTTCCCTTCCCCAGAAAAACGGCAGCGGTGGGGCCAAGGGGGCAAACAGGCAAGGCCCAGAGACGGGGCCGGAACCACGGGTTAAAAACTATAACCAATAGGGACTAAAAGGAACACCCCAAACTCTCACAAAGGCACACCAACAATTTTGGCAACGGGTCCCCGAGGGGGGAAACTTTATAAGGACCAGCCCCCGGGCAAAAAAGCCAAAACCCGGGCCCCCGGCCCCTTTTAAAATCAAACCCACCCTCTGCCGCTAGGGGGCGCCCCCATGCCCCCGCCCGGCCCGGGGACGGACAGGACGCCTTTTCACCCGGAGGGGGGCCCGGGTTAATGGCCGGCGTGGGGACGGGGGGGGCCCCCGGGTGACCGAAATGCCCGCGCCCGGCCCGGGCCAGGCGGGGAAAACGCTGCGGGGGCAGCGGCGCCCGCGGCCGCCATACAGTACCCCCCCCTTGGGCCCCTCCCCCTCTTTTTTTTGAACCTTTTACTTAAAAAGTTTTTAAAATTTAAATCTCACCACACATGGCACCCTTTTTCCTATAAAAAATCAAAAAAAACAAACATACACAAAGATAAAAGACAGACCTAATCAATAATTTTTTATTTTAAGCAAATAGGACAATTTTAAAAACTTAATTTATTAATTTAAACACTCTAAACCTCAAACTCCACCCCAGTACTTAAAATTTACTTTTAAAAGAAAAACCCAAACTAAAAAACAACGTGATACGGGGAAAAAATGGAGATAAGATAACTCAACAAACATAAAAGGGTTTCCTTTAGTAACACGGAAAGGAGAAAATGGATTTCTCGGGGGAAAGAAACCCACCCTGGTGCGCTCTGTCCAATTCTCCCGTCCAATGCATCTAACACGTGACCCTCCTCCTCCTCTTGCAAAGGGTATCCCCCAACGAGCCCCCAAATTTTGGGGCAGCAATTTTCCTACAAGATCAACCTTTTCCCTTCCCCGATCGAAAATAAAGAAACATTGGGACACTGGGTTCTTAAATCAAATCAATAAGAACAATTTATTAAAACCCCATACTCTTTTTATAAAGTTTAGGTATGAGATTTATTTCACTTCTAACCAATCAACCCAAAAAGCCAAAAACTTATAGGGTTACATTTTTGACCCCAAACAGAAAAGATAACGGGTTTTTTCTCCCTTTAGAATATCGACCAGTGCATAAAAAATTGGCAATAAAACATAAATTTCAATTATTAATCCCTAATGACGTTAGACACAGATCAGATGTTTTACAACTGGGGGCACACGGGGACCCATTTCTCCATTCTTTTGGGGTTATTTTACATCTTTTGATTTAAAAAAACAACATATTAAAATCTAATTTAAATAAAAAGCATAGGGTTTCCCCACATTTGGGGCTTAATTTTTTATGGGTAAATCCCCGATACCTTTTTTATCTAGTCAAGTGTACTTTTTAAATGAGCAAAAAAAACTTGTATGTGGTTTTTTCAAGTTCAGATCATCTGCTTTGCAAACCCGAATTTAAAACAAAAAACAAAAGTCAAAACAGATTTTTATTACAATGGGTGAAACCCTTTAAAAAGGGGTTTTTTTTTTATTAACAATTCCCCGGACAGTTTATCACTATTTTTCCAAATTTAGCCCGGGGAAACTGGGGACCCGATTTTCCTTCCGGGTCCCCCCAACCTCCTCTTGGGGCCCCAAACCCCCTTTCCCTTTGTTAGAAAAAAACCGCTTTCCCCCCCACTGTCTTCTGTTCCAGCACCCCTTTACCCCAAAAAAAGTTACCCGGGTTTCCGGGCCCCAGGAGAAGGCGAGACAGCTTTCCCCGGGGGAAGCGAATTTAGCACCAAAAAGGGTTTAAGGGGGAGGGGAAACATGGAACCGGACACTCAGAGGGGGAGGGAAACGGGGCTTGTTTGGAAAAAAGGGGTTTAACTTTACGCAGTACCAAAAAAAAGGGCCCAAATATTTAGGGCCCAAAAATGTACTGTAAATGTTCAGGACAAAAGCCCCAAAACCCCATCAACCCCGGCTTTAAAAACAGGGGGAGGTCTCCCGGGACCTATTTGGCCTGAACTTTAGTACCGTGGAAAGCCTAACACCTGACATACCCCGCCAAGTTACTTATTTCCCGGACTTGGGGAAACCCCGGGAAACGTGACACGAAACGGCAAGGGGGGAAAGGGGGGGGGGATTAACCCAAACACAAAAAAAAAGGGGGCGCTTTTTTGCAGACTCCGAGTCTAGGGAATTGTATGAGAAAATTCCCCCCCAGGGGGGGAAGGTTTAGACCAAATTTTCTTGCCGGGCAGACACAAAAGTCCCCAGATAAGTGCCTAAATTTGGTTTTACCCTCTCCACCTGGCCCCCTTGGCTTGAGGGGGGTTTCGCGATGAAAAGTCCAGCTGGGGCCCGTAACTGATACACAGAGCCCCCCAGAATTTAGACCCCAAACTGGACTCTCCTATCAGAGGGGATGGCAGGGGCCCAGAAAACCCAAAAGATATGGAGGAAAGAAGAGCGGGGTAACTGGGGTTTACAGGGGAACCCGGGCAGGGCCACAAAAAAACCCCTTTTTGGAAAACCTTCAACCCCCCAAACCCAAATTTACCGTGTTTCCAATGAAGCCCGGCAAGGGCAGTGACAAAAGGGCCAAAAAGCAATATGGGGCCACGGTTTTTTCCCGGGCCCGAGAGAGCCCGAAAAACCCCGGGTCTGAGGCGAGGGACCCCCTTTTTACGAGACAAAGGCCCCAGGCAGAGCAAAGTCCCGAACGTCCTTTTCAAGAAGTGGGCCACCCTAAATATCTGGGGAGAGTTGTGCGGGCTTTGAATCCCCCAAAGGGCCCCCCAGGTTTTTAGACGAATTTTCCCCCCTTTTAATTATTCTTAAACCGCAAAGCAGGGCGGGCGAGGTCTTTTTCCCCGGAGGAAACCTTTTTTTGGGGTTTACAGGGGCACACAAGAACCCCTTCAGGAGGAATAAATTTCGGTAGGGGGGGCTCCAAGCCCCCCTATCAGAGGATCTGAAGAAACTCTGCCCTATGTTTTTTTCAGCCGGGCGGGAAATTTTAAAGGGGGAAATTTAAAACAGCGAAAAAAAAGCGACCAAACCGGCTTTCACGGGTTCAAACGCCGGGCAGATTGCAGATAAGAAGGTTTTTGTGATCCGTGTATATCCGATTTGGGTGGGAAGCCCCCTTTCCCCGCAGGGGACGCCATTCCTTTTAGGGGCCAAAATTTTTTTTGCAAGAAGTTTTTTCCCTCGCCAATGGGGTTTTTTTTCACTCGGCCGGGGGGAAGGCTTTAGAAGGAAACCCCCACCGGCCAAAACTTTCCCAGGAAAGGGGCTTCTGAAAAGAACGGGGCCGGGCACCCCAACCCAGGGGGCGTCGACTTCTAAGCCAAAAGGGCGCTGAGGGCCGGACAAGAGGAAAAGGAGCGGCAGCGAATGTGGCTTTTCCAAAACCTTTTTAACCCCTCTTGAGCCTCCGGAAAGGGCCCGGGAAAATTTGGGTGTTGCAATCCTTCTTGGTGAGGGCAAACCAAGGTTCCACCAAGATAAACGAAATAAAAATTTCCCATAAAAAGTTGGCAAAGCCCACAAAGCGCCCGAAAGGCCCGAAGGCCCACTGGACAGGCCCTTTCAGACTGCTGAAAAGCTTGGGAGGGGCCTTTTGAAGCCCTTTATCAGACACGATGTACCCTAAAAAGGGGAGGGGAGGGGCGTTCGAACAACACTTTTCCAGGCCCTTTGGGAAAAAAAGTTGGTGGGCCTAGACGTCCCGAGCACCTGGCGAACCCGGGGGGACGGGGGTCCCCTAGGGGCTTTGGGGAAAAATGAGAATTTCGTCCAGATAGACAAAAACACAACGTATACAGGTCCCCGGAAGAATTTATCACAAAAATTTTGGAAAAAAGCCGGGGGTTACAAGACCAAATGGCATGACAATACCGAAATGGGCCCTCACGGGGTTAAAACTGTTTATCCCCTTTCCCCCTTTCCCGGGTGTGAATCAGATTGAAACTTTCCCCGGGGATCCCAAAATTTTGAAAAAATTTTTTTCACCACGAGGCGAATTTAAAAAAACCAAAATCAAAAAAGGGATGGTACCGATTCTTGACAATTTTTTTTGGTTTCAGGGCCCCGGGAAACGATACAGGGCCGGAAGGGGGCCCCCTTCTTCTCGACGAAGAAGAATCCGGGTCCCGCAGGGGAGGGGACTTGCGTATAAAACCTTTTTATAGGGTTTTCCCCTTGGGTATAAAAATCGGGCATTGCCTTTGTCTCCCGGGGCGGAAAGCGGGTAAAAACCGGGCCCCGGAAGGAGAGTACCCGGGGGTGCAGAAAACAAAAGGCCCAAACGAAAAAAACCATGCGGAGGCAGAATTCGCCTGTTTTTTCCCGAGAAAAAAAACAGCATATCCCGGGAAAAGGGGGCAGGGAACCTGTCAGAGAAAATTTGTAAGGGTTTTGGGAACGGCAATCTAAGGGCCGGGCGGACTTCCCGGGGGGCATCGTGAGTGACAGGGGCCACCCCCAAAGAAGAACCCCGCCTGTGTTTTTCCCAATTTCCCTGGGCGGAGCTTTCCTTGCAACCGGGGAGGCCCCGGGGGATCTCAGAAAAGGATCAGGCATACAAAAAAAATTTTATTTAAAATCCTGATTTTAACGCCCCCCAACCTGCAAGATAGGGGGCATGCAAACCGAATGCATCCTTAGGCATTTGCCCGACGGAAAGGGCACAACAAGGGGTTTTTGCCGGGGGGTCACTTAACCGGGAAATGAGAAAAAACCCATGCATGGGTTTAAAAAAATTTTTGGGGGACCCCGAATTTCCCCCAAGGCGTGGGAAAGGGAAAGGGCTGTCCGGGGAGGTTCCCCAAAGAACCAAAAAGGTCAAGACGGGGAAAGGCCGCACTTGCACCTAGGGTTGCCTCTCCTACAGCCCAGGTCGGGAGTTTCCCGGCGCACCGGGGCAGTCCCCCCAAAAAGGAAACCAACCGCCGCAGTAGAAGCACAACTGCCTTTAGGGCGTCCTGCAGCGTTTTCCCCCGGGGGATTTGTGCCCTTTCCCCCTGCATTTGGGGGGTCCCCCAAGAACCGTTGGCGGAGGGGGGGAGGGGGCCCGGAAGACAGGAAGGGTAACAGGGACCGGGCCCGGGGCGGGGTTTGGGCTCCCCAATTTTGGGGGCGGAGCAACCCCTTTTCTTTCGGCAAAAAAGGGTATCCCATCCGGGTGGGCCCAACCGAATCGTTCGCCAATGAGGTATGGGAGGTTTTCGACTCCAGCCCCGTCCTAATACTCCCAGGGGGCCTTTGCCAGAAAGGGAGCCACCAAAAGGGCCCCATTGTTCCAAGGGCCAAAAACCCCAGGGTTTGGGGGCGTAACTTTCACAGAGTAGTGGGCCCCAAAAGGGGGAGTCGCCCTGACGGGGGCAGAGCAATGCTGCGGCAGCTGAGGGGGAAAACCAGGGTTTCCCCAAAGACACCCCAAGCCCGGGGGGAAGACTTTTTAAATTAGGCCGTTAGCGGGTCTCCTCGGTCCCCACCGGGGTGGCCCCCGGGCCCGAGCTTCCCCCAGTTAGGGGGCTAATAAAAGAAGGGGACTTTAGCCCCTCTGTTTGGGAAAAATTTATGTCCCCCCCCGCAACTCGATGTGTATAAAACACTACTGATGAAAACCTCTGCACTTCTTGGGTTTTCCATCATTTGCGAAACGGGAGCGGGAGATGCAGAGAAGGGCCCCGGGGCCAGGGGAGGGGGACTGACTGCAGGGGCAAAAAGGTGGGTGGTAGGACGGGAGCGGTCGCAGGGGGAGGGAGGGAGCCGCAAGGTTATTTCCCAAAATGGCCGCGAGCTGGTTTAATTTCGCTGACCGCTGGGGGAAAAGCTGTCCCAAAAAAACCCGGAGTTCGGCAAAGGTACACGGGGGAATCCATGGCCAGATTTAAATGTGAAAGGTTCGGTGGATCGCTACCCCGCAAGGGGGGGTATTAACCACGGCAGGGAAAGGAATCTAATAGCCCCCGGTTTTTTTCCAAAACCCGCCGCAAAGCGGGATGGACTTAGCTGCGCTGAGGCTACCAGTCGTTACCCCTGACTTTTCTTGCTTTTGGGTTGGGGGCCCCGGGGACAGCGGAGGGGACAAAATCGAATCCCAAAGGGGTATCCGGGGGGCAGGCAGAAGGTCAAAGGGGTGTTGGGAGAGGTTCTGGCAAGGCGGGGCGGACAACGGGCAGGGGAGGGGGCAAACCAGGGAATCAGGAAATTGGGGGAAAAGAAATGGTCCCCCGGGGAAAACAATACGGGACTAAAGGGCACACCAAACTCTCACTATGCACACCAACAAAACTGACAACAGGTGCCGGGGCGGAAACATTAAATAAAACCAGCGCCCGGGAATTAAGCCAATTACCGGGACACTGGCCCCCCTTTAAAACTAGACCAGCCGTCGCGGAGGGCGCCCAGGGGGCCGCATTTTTTTACACCGCCGGATGGACAGGAGCGCCGTTCCCGACGGGGCCATTTAAACGAGGGCCCCGGGGGGGGACAAAGGGGGGGCCCGCCCCCGGGTTTACCGCGATGCCCGCGCCGCGGCCCTGGCAGGCAGCGATACGGCTGCAGGGGCAGCGGCGCCCGCGGCCGCCATGACAACTGCTCAACGGTTGCAAGAGATGCTCCACTACCACCCTGTTAGGGTAGCAGTCTGTTACCACTTGTAAAGGAAGTGACGAGCATGTATTGATGGTTTTGCAATTCCCTAATAGATGTTAGTTTACTAAACTGAAAATATGTCCAGGATTAGAAAAACATAACTGCTGTATTACAAAAACAGCACCAAATCCGTCTATTCGCTATGTTTGGCTTTACAGCTCAGCCCTATTGAAGTGTCCTGAGCTGCAGTACTGCACGCTACCTGTGGGCAGGTAAGGATAAGTTCAAACAGTGTCTTCGAGCCGTATAGCGGCTGTACGCGGCGCTTTACTGCTGTTGTTTTAGAAGTACACGCTGACTGCCGGCCCCCACTACCTTTCATTATGCACCGGCACGAAGTGACATGTCACTTTTTCATGGCACACAATTGGGGAAAACGACATGGAATCATTGCTCTCAATGAGAGCTATGAATTACCATAGTTGTGGCCCATATTTTGGGCATATTTCAGCGCATTACAGCCCGCAAAGATGGCGTGTGAACATACCTTAAGGTGCCATGCCTTTTCTAATCTTGATTAGGCCTTTTAAGCTTTTCTGTGGCAGTCTTTAAAGCCTTGGAGAAACATACAGTTGCATGGCAACATTATTCATACTTATGTGTGAGTATAATACATATTTTCCAAGGAGAACTATCAAAGACTTTACAATAAAGACACAATGTAAAGCAGCAGGACCAAATTCAGTCAAATATTCTATTATTTCTTTAACAATACAAAAGAAGTTACATAAAAATAGAAACACACATTTTAATGACATTGATAAGCCTGTAAGGTATATAGTCCTGGGCATCATCAAAAGGAGCAAAAGAATGACCTGTTATCTGTATCCTTGTATCTGAAGTATACCACTTACACACACACACACTCAAAAAATAAGCTTGTATGTACATTTTTACTGCATTTCTTTTCATATAGTACTAGAAAATGTTCCTAGACATACAGTATCTATCGGAAGAACATGCAAATTCCATATGATGGCAGAACCAAATATTTTTTAATGGTTATAGTTTAATCTTTTCATTGATTTTTAATGAGCGTCAACCAGCTAGGGTCACATGTATGAAAACTGTCTAGGTCTAAAACTCACTTTGTTGGCCATAGCAACCATTCAGAGCGCTCCTCTCATTTTTCCAGAGCACTATATGAAATGAGAGGGGCACTCTGAATGGTTGCTATGTGCAACAAAGTGAGTTTTAGACCTAGACAGTTTTCATACATGTGGCCCCTAATATCCAAGTTCAAGAGGGGCTTAGACGCCTTTCACAAAAAATACAAAATTACAGATCATGATTATTTGAGTCTATAGGTGGAAGATAATCCAGGAATTTATTCTAATTAATATATGAGAACCAATATGAGGGCAATTTGCATCTGCCTAATATGGGTTTTTTGCCTTCCTCTCTATCAACACTCTAGAGCTTTAGGTTGCACTTGATGGACCTGTGTCTTTTTCTTACCTTACTTACTGTAACTATCAGTGGCAGAACTATCTGAAGCAGATGTAGCTCCTGCTACGTGGTCAGATGCCAAAGGGGACCCGGCCGCCACATTCCGCCTCAGAACTCCCGGGTCCTCTGTCCCGAGCTTTCAAAGACAGGTCCTAAGGGACAATGGGCAAATGCCTTCGATCCCAGGGACTGCGCGGTCTAACTAACTGTTTGTGCATCCTCAGGATGCGCAACCAGTTTAAGCCCTCAGCCACCGGCGCCCTGCTCAGCTATTCAGCCTTAAGCCTACCAGGCCTCGGCTGCTATTAATGATATCATTGCTGCCTATGCAAGGCTTTACTTTAAGGAACCTGGCCATTGGGGGAACTTGGAGAGGTGAGTAAATTTTTTTTCCTTTTCTTTCAGTTATGAGGCCCTACCTACCACTGACCTGGGGCCCGTCTTCCACCTTGGTCCCACCTACAACTTATCTAACTTGGACCCACCTAACACCTACCTACTTGGGGTCCACCTACCACATACCTAACTGAGGCCCACCGACCATCTACTTACCTAGGGCCAACCTATCTAACTGGGACCTGTCTACTTACCTACATATGGCCTGTCTACCTACCTAACTGGGGCCTACCTACCGCCTACCTAACTGAGGCTTATCTACCTACCTGCTTCAGGCCTATCTTCATACCCACCTGGGGCCTATCTAGTTACCTGGGGCCTAACTTCCTGAAGCCTACCTATCTACCTTCCTACATGGAGACTACCAGTCTACCTACCTGGGGACTACCAACCTACCTACCTAGGGATCTACCTACTTACCTACCTGGTGCCTACCAACTTTACTACCTCTAGTTTACCCACCAACCTGCCTGGAACCTACCTACCTACATAGGGCCTACCAACTTATCTT
Source organism: Phyllomedusa bahiana (assembly GCA_025379985.1). NCBI lineage: Eukaryota > Metazoa > Chordata > Amphibia > Anura > Hylidae > Phyllomedusa > Phyllomedusa bahiana. The sequence goes on along the minus strand of JAODAL010008340.1, from coordinate 34,218 downwards.
AACGGGGGTCTACCTACCTAAATGATGCCTACCTACCTACTTGGGGCCTTTCCTATGTACATAAGGCATTACCTACCTGGGGGCCCTGCCTACATAACTACCTGAAGCCTCTACTTACCTACCTGTGACCCTGTCTGACTATCTACCTGGGACTCCTGTCTGACTACTTACCAACTTACATATAAATGAAAGTAGATCCTAATAAATCTTAGGCCTTAATCAAAAAGACATCACTGACATCCAGTAATTGGTTAAAACTTAGCATTTAATCTATTCTTCTAAGAAAAAAATGATAACTTGGATAGGCTGCAAAAATAGTAATTGATCCCTAGTCACCAGCTCCCCATTACTGTTACTTAAGGGTTCTCCATGCTCCGACTTTGGCTTTTGAGCATTTATATGTTTAAAGAATTTCTTGGGGTTTCTTTTGCTGTCCTTGGCCACTTGCCTCTCATTTTGTATTTTAGCGGATTTGATTACCCCTTTTACATATTTTATTAAAGGGAATGTCTCACTACAGCATTTGGCAACTTTTTCTGCTGGTTGCCCAGCAGAGATTCTGAAATGGAGGGGCGTGTTTGCAGGGAGTATCTTCACTCTCTTCAAGCATGCCCCCACACTGTGTGCATGTGATGATTCATTCTGTGTGAGCTGGGGGAAGGGAGAAGTTCTCAGCTGTCCCAGACTAAGGCTATTTGGTAATAGCTGCTCCCAGTCTATGTCCTGTAGTGCAGAACTCACTAAGGGAAATTGTTTTTGCCATCACAGTCTGTGTTTGTTTTTTCCAATTTATACTAAATGAATTATATTGTGGTCGCTGTTACCAAGATTTTTAATAAACAATGACCGTGCCATCAGGTTCTGCTTTGTTAGAAATTAGATCCAACAGAGCATAATTTCTTGTGGGATCTTCCACAAACTGGCCCATAACATTATCCTGTAACAGATTGAAGAACTTACTTCCCTTAGTAGTAGAAACAGAACTGTGCCCCCAGTCAATATCTGAGTAATTGAAGTCGCCCATTAACACCACTGCACCCGCCTGTGCTGCATGCTCCATTTGTTTACTCCTTTGTGATGATTGGGGGGGGGGGGTCTATAGATTACACCAAAAATATTTTTTCTGAGTTAACCCCCTTTGTATATCAACCCACAAGGTTTCCACAGCTTTACCCGCTATTGCCTCTTTCGCCTTCATATTACTCCTTACATACAGACACACTCCTCCTCCATTCCTGTTTGCTCTGTCCTTTCTAAATAAAGTAAAACCCTGAAGGTTAACAGCCCAATCATTCAAAGAGTCCAACCATGTCTCAGCAACACCAGCCACGTCAATCTGCTCCTCTAGAACTAGCACCTAAAGCTCCGCCATTTTGCTTGTTAGACTTCTGACATTTGAGAATAGACACTTCAAATTCCCTTCCAGTTTTACACATTCAGTAGATGACAAACAATATCAAAAAACATCCAGATTTCCTCATGTATTTAGTGTGATAGGTTAGATCACTCTCCATTGATACAACACAAAAAATAAGTAAATAAAGAGAATATATAGTTCCAATGATTTATTAGATAAAAAAATACAAATTTTATTCATATCCAATATAAAAATACACAAGTATAAAAAACAATACACACAAGAGAATCCCAATACAAACTGCAGGTCCAAAAGCAAAGATCCAGTATATAGATAATAATAGTTGACATTTTACAAGATTTCTGGTATAGTCCCCACATATTACAGCACAATAAAACAAATATACAAATCTTTAAGGCAAACGTACATCGATGATTGTTCCAAAACCAAATCATAACCAGGTACCACATCTAGATTAAACCCCATTAACCACACAGATTGTCTTACAATATGACCAATAATGGTAACCAAAAAAATTACAAAAGTACTAGTCAAAAAATTTGGAGAGTTTTACCAAAGATCGGGACCGCAAAAACCCAAAACCGCTTTTCGCGAAAGTTCTTCCCCAAGGCGTAATGCAGAAGCCCCCCTCGCTTAAATACCTAAGCCGATCGTACATTCCCGGGAACACCCTATCGGCATCCCGTTTTCAAGGGAAACGCTGACCCATGCCCCCTTCCGACAGTCTTGGGTCGTCCCGGGCCCGGGGGGATTAACAACTTCCGGAATCGCACAGCCCAACTCAACGGACGGCGCTGAACCCCCACACGACATGGCACTCTATCCGTTTGGGGGTACAGCATCTCATTAAGATAGGACACACACCACTTCTAGGAAATATAAAATAATTCATCAAATCAAAATTAGAGAAAAATAGCAGAAACAATAACATAAAAATTCCCGTACAGAATATTATACAGTCCAGCACCTTAATAAGCATATTCATAAAGCAGGATCTTGAAATATTTGGCACCTATATATAATGCTGGTTTAACACAGGGACTTATTTCAACTGGTCTGGTCCACCCTCACCATCCCTTCTCCACCTGCCATATATCGTCCCTTCTCTAACCACAACCCCTGCTTTTTTTCTGCCACCCCTCATCCCTAGTTTAAATACCCCCCGCACCCCCCTAAATTCCTCTCCCCCAGCACATCAGCCCCCTTTTCCTTTAGGGCAATTTACGTAAAAAACAGATTTACCCAAGAAAATCCCCCATGCTCAAAAAAAACTTCTTAACGCAGGGATTATGCATTCAGTTCAAAAACACATTAAAAATTTACTTTCCCATTCATTAACGGCAGGAAAAGACAGAATATTAAATGTATAAATCCCAGCTTCTTCCTTTCGGCCTACACCAAGATTTTAGCCTGCATTTAACCCCTGAGCTCCCCTTGTCTTTCCCTACGTACACAGGGCAGTATTCCAGAACAAAACCCTTGGGGGTTTCCTTCCCTTCAGTTTTGGAGACTAGTTCTTTAAAATTCAAAGGGACCCTCCATCTGCCATGTATTCTTTCATAAGTCCCAACATGGACCAAAACATGAATCATACCCCTATATGTATAAACCCCCAATGAATATCCTGGGTGCAAACCAAAAGTTTGGGGGTTTTTGAAAATTTTATATTTTTGGGTAAAAGAAATTTTTAACCTAAATGTGTTTTCCTGTGATTATCCTATTGGTTCCCCCCTTTTTGGTTTTATAGGATTTTTCCATCTTTTATTAATAGATCTCACAAAAATCCCGGACCAGGGGGCATAGAATTTGCTCTTTTCCGTTTGTTTTGTTGTCAAATTGTTTTATTATTTCTTCACCCCTACAAATCCTTAAATTTTGGGGAAAACCATTGCAATTTGGACAGGTGTATGCTCAATTAAAGGGTTTCCATTTTTTTCCATTTAAATTGGAATAATTAAATTTTTTTTATTTTAGACCCCTTGTTCCAACACGTCATTTAGGGTGCATACCAACAAGTAAAACAAAAACAAAGGAAAATTAAAAGCTAACAACTGGTACAGAAAAGAGGGCCCGCCCCAAGGGCTTTTTCCACTACAAATAAGGGGGGAAGAGACAGAAGGTAGGGGGAGACTTTTTTTTTGGGGGAATGTACAACGGGGTTTATTGTTGGGTTTAAACAACCTGAACATATTGGGTTTTTCAGGTTGCTTTTGAGTCTTGGGAGAGTGGGGAAGTTGGTTTTTTGAGGGCCGTTTAGTTCCAGAGGTTGGGAAGCATGGGGGAACTTGGAGACGGTTTTTGTAAGAGCTGATAAGAGGAGAGCAGAGAAGAAGATCCTGTGAGGAGTGAAGATTACGTGTAGGGAAGTATCTAGAGATTAAGGCAGAGATGTATGGAAGGGAGAGGTTATGGAGAGCCTTGTAGGTCAAGGTTACTAACTTGAACTGGATTCTCTGGGCAATGGGAATCCAGTAAAGGATTGGCAGAGGGGAAAGGCAGAGGCGTAATGGGGAGAGAGGTGAGTCAGATGGGCAGCAGAGTTAAGGATGGATTGGAGGGGAGCGAGGTACAAAATGGGAGGCCAAAAGAAAAGGATGTTGCAAAAGTCTAGTGAGATGACGAGGCATGGACAACATTTTTGTGCTTTCAAAGTTAAGGAATGAGCGGATTCGGGAGATTTATTTCAGGTGCAATCGGCAGGCAGAGGTGAGAGTTTGGATGTGCGGTTTGAAGGAGCGATTGAAGTTAAAGGTTATCCCAAGGTAGCGGACTTGTGGAGTCAGTGAGAGAGTGTAGCCATTGACTGTGATCTGATCAGGTGTATGGATAGAGTGGGATGGTGGGAAGATGATGAATTCAGTTTTCTCCACGTTTAGTGTCAGGAGACGGGAAATTGATTATATAGGCTACTTTTAAAAATTGTCTGTGGTCTATTGGTAATGCATCAATAGTTTAGCAATTATTTGCACTAACAGTTTTACAATCCATTGGATATCATAATTCCCACTTGGGACTTTACCTGTTATGCATATATTTCATCATCAATACACTAAAAATCATTATTGCTATGGGATATTGTGAAACTGTCATAAGGTCTCAAATGGTATAAGAGGTCTTTATATTAAAAGATGTTCTTCACATCACAATATCTATTTTAGGGAACACTAGGGATTATTAGCTTAAGTTCCGATCAAGGTAACCTTTATTTGGGCATCAACACTATTAGTGTTGATAGGCAGTTGAGATGACATAGGTATAATTTAAGAATTGTTTAGGGGATTTCTTTTTGTGTCTACATATGTTTAGGATGATGTATTAAAAGTTATATTTTAAATGATCTAGGCCTAAGTTAATTACAATTGCTGTGGTTATTATTATCTCTTCCTCTACCACATTCTGCTTTAGGTAGGGTGGCATAAACTACCTGATAGATTCCCTTTAAGATTAGAGCATTAAAAACACCATCAAATTTGTGCTGGTACGTAAAACAATATTGAGACTGAAAATAGCTTGCTATGTTAGCGATTATGAATATAACATTTCTAGACTTCTTGAGAACTTCTATGTTCAAGGTGACAGGCCAAGTAGGTTTTTAGCAAAAGGAGTGAAATAAAAAACGGCAGCTGGAAGAATACCATATATGTTCGCAGTTTATGGTTGAGATAACTTTCTGATTTTTGTGATTTTGTTAAATGTTTCCCAGATTAATATGCCAAATTATAAACTCTTCAAGATGATGATGTGACTCCGCAGATTTCTCCTTTAGAGGTTCAAACATTCTAAAACCAAATGTCTTTGCCAAAACTCTTAACAGCCCAGTTGAAATCTCTGCTAGCAATAATTAAGTTGTTAAAATTTACTAAATCTCCAGGCCCAGTTGGCATGCCAAATGAGTGCTATAAAATATTTCATGAGTCTTTTCTTTCCCATCTTACTATGTTTTTTGAAGATATCACTGTGAATTCTCAGGAATTACTGAAAGCGACCATTATTAGCATGCCGCAACCGGGTAAACACTTTTTCTCTTCTGCCCGTTACAGACTCATATATTTGTTAAATTGTGATATTAAAATCTATTCCAAACTGCTAGCTGATCCACTCAACCTCATTCTCTTTGATATAATTGCTTTAGATCAAGTAAGGTTTGTAAAATTTTGACAGACAAAAAACAGATTTTAGATTTAGTCCAATTGGTTTTTCCCTCTGTTTCTGATAAAGTTCTTCTTTCGTTAAATGCCAAAAAGGCTTTTGATAGAGTAAGCTGAGAATACCTAGCTTGCGTTTAAGAGAAATTTGGAATAGCAGGGTTTATTAAAAACACTATTTAGCCATTTATTCCTGTCCCATAGTTAAGGTGTTCTCGGCAGGTTTTCTCTTGGACCTCTTTGCAATAACAAATGGTACGTAACAATGATACCCCCTTTTATCAATCATATTTGCTCATAACATAATCCGGCTTGTCACAGACTCGCCAACTCTGATAGACGTATCCTTAGTCCATATAGATGCAGGTCCGTCTTGTGGCACTTCAACACATCCAGTGTTGTATCCTTTTATCATTGAGTTCAAATATGTTATTGTGGATACCACAGTGACTATCCCTATATTGGCATAACCCTACTTCGTCCTCATACAGGATAGCCGCGTGATGAGAGCAACCCTTCTTAGCTACCCCTAACACGCCTATTTGCATTTCTCATGACTTTGTCGTCCTGTTTCTCAGTGGGTAGAAACTTCTCCAAATGGGAGTGGGGTAATAAGATCTGGGGTTAGAGTGACAGAGAGGTGTCTGTACACCAGCAGTATGCACCTTAGATTGGTATAACTGTCAGTTTTTTATTACCAGGTAAAGTTCCTCCCATTTCAGTAGTATCCAATAGGAACAGGAGCTGTCTGTTTCCTTTCTAAACCTCATAATCCTAAACCCTGAAATGTATTATGGGATCAAAATCTTCCCGCCAAACCAGACTTTTACCTCTCGGCATCTTCATACACTTACTGCGCCTTCATCCCCTTTCGTTCTTTATCAAAGCTCCATGCAGTTGCATATGGTTAGTCGACCGGTGGTCTTCAATGTGCACACACCCAAAAAATACCGCTGTGCAGCCGCATATGGTGAGCCAGCCAGTGATATTCAATGCACACAGGCTTGAAACATGCAGTCGCGCAGCCGCATATGGTTAGCTGGTCAGTGATCTTCAATGTGCACATGCATGAAACAAACAGCTGCTCAACTGCATAGTGTTTACCAGCCGCTTGTCATTAATGGATGTGCGCAAAATACACGTCTCATTGGCTCATACTTAAACTGAGTTATCATCCTATAGATCTACAATGCGCTAGCCACGAGTCAGTATCTGATCTTATCGGCTCCTTCCCTCTCAGTATACGTAATTATTGTGTATTATTCATGTTAGGGATGGGAAGTCCATGAAAGATAGCATCTTTTTTTGTGAGGCTCAAACTTACCCTGACATCTATGACATCATTTGGTCTGATTAAAGGATAATCACTTACCAGACCAAGAAATGATAGTTATACTTTGGTCTGTTTTACTCCAACTTATTAAAGCTAATTGCAGAGTATCTATGGAGAGGGTCAGTCTGAATATTTTGTAGCAATTTAATTCCGATATACACCAGACACAGAAGGATTGATGTATGAGAATAGATTTTTGTGTATAAACAATAAAACAGCATGTTTCACGGCTTGTTCCTATGGGTCTTAGATACAGTTCCTTGGTCAATTAAGCCAAATGGCTAGGGCTCCAGATATAACCTTATTTAATAAAAAAAAAAAGAGCTTTGGTCCCTTTAAATACCACCATATTCGCAAGAAGCATGAGAAATTATTGTTTTTCTTCAAGTCCAGTGGGCTAATACTATATAGACCAGGGGTGGGCAATTAATTTTCCAATGGGGCTGCATGAGAAAGTGGGTTTTAGAGGGCCGGGCTAATTAAAAAAAAAAAAAAAAACATAGGGTGAACGGAGAAGACTTTGTTTTCGGGGTTTATTTTTGTGGCAACTTACTCTGTACTCTCAGTAAGGTAGGTATATGTAGCTTCCGTCTGGAACGCAGGTATATAAAACTCCCCTTAGTAAGGCAGGTATATACATATATGTCCCCTCAGTAAGGCAGGTATATAGCTAATGCTCCCCTCAGAGGCAGGTATATAGCTCATGCTCCTCTCAGGCAGGTATATAGCTAAAGCTCCCCTCACAGCCATCTATATAGATAATGTTCCCCTCACAGGCAGATATATAGCTCATGCTCCACTCAGGCAGGTATATAGCTCATGCTCCCCTCACAGGCAGGTATATAGCTTATGATCCCCTCACAGGCAGGTATATAGCTCATGCTCCTCTCAGGCAGGTATATAGCTCATGCTCCCCTCAGGCAGGTATATAGCTCATGCACCTCTCAGGCAGGTATATAGCTAAAGCTCCCCTCACAGGCAGGTATATAGCTCATGCTCCCCTCACAGGCAGATATATAGCTCATGCTTCTCTCAGGCAGGTGTATAGCTCATGCTCCCCTCAGGCAGGTATATAGCTCATGCTCCTCTCTGGCTGGTAGATAGCTCATGCTCCGCTCAGGGAGGTATAGATCTCTTGCTCGCCCTTGGCAGGTTTATAGCTCATGCTCCTCTCAGGCAGGTATATAGCTCATGCTCCCCTCAGGCAGATATATAGCTTATGCTCCCCTCAGATGGGTATATAGTTCATGCTCCCCTGAGGCAGGTATATAGCTCATGCTCCCCTCAGGCAGGTATATAGCTCATGCTCCTCTCAGGCAGGTATATAGCTCATGCTCCCCTCAGGCAGGTTTATAGCTCATGCTCCTCTCAGGCAGGTATATAGCTCATGCTCCCCTCAGACAGCTATATAGCTCATGCTCCGCTCAGGCAGGTATAAATCTCATACTCCTCTCAGGCATGAGCTATTAAAAATAACAACACTAATACTCACCTTACAGGCTTCCCGGTCGAGCATGCTCCTCTTCAGCTCGTCTGGCAGCTCCTCGGCCGCACAGTCTGTGACGGCTGTGTGGCCCAGGGGATGCAGTGGCGCGATGAGATCATTTCATTTTGCCGCTGCCCACTTCAAGGCATATTAATAGTAGTGCTGTTGGCCGCGGCCAGGTAGCGCTTGGAGGCCGCGGCGGGCTGTCAGCGCTACTATTTGTAGACCTGGGCATCGTACACCGCTAGCTGGCGGGCCGTATGCGGCCCGTGGGCCGTACAAAGCCCAGGTCTGATATTGACAATAGATCCAGAAACATTATTTTTGGAAAATTATCTGACCCCAGTTACCTCCTCTTATTGGCATTGTAATTACATCTATTCCCTTATAATGTAGTAGTTCATTCTAACCATTATATTTGCTACTCATGTGTTTTGAGATTGGGGTATCAGCTTGTCATCTGAAATCCCCAATATGACCGCATATTCTGCAGCATAATTCTTTCTTCATCTTCCCTATGTAGTCTAGTGGACACAGGCATGTGGCTACATACATAATGCCTACTGTTAGGCACTTTATAAACTTTCTGATGTCAAACCTTTCACTGGTAGATGCACTTGTAAATGCTTTACTTTTTACCATATTTGCTAAACTTACACTCTTTACATTGAAAGCACCCTGTGGTTTGTTGTCCAGCCAGCTTGTACTATGTGGGGTCACATAATGACTTCTGATCACATATTCCATATACCGCATCCTCTGTGCTACGTTTTTTACCAGTCACTTAGGGAGAAAGCTCCTTTATGGTTTCATCCTGTAGTAAATTATTTCAGTATTGTGTTAGTATTTCTCTAACTTTTTGATCACCAAGATCAAAATCTTCAATTTTGTGTTTTGAAAGTGATAACACCCGAACAATTCTGCCTGAGGCGGAGATACTGCCTCCTGGGAATTCCCTTACCCAGAGGTACTGGGTGGCAAGTCTTCCACCGCAGGAGGCTGCTGGTCACCGTCTTTTTCCAAAACACTTTAATGTCTTGTGTGAAGTCATTATTTTTAGTTATTTGTACATTTAGAAAGGTAATGTAATTCTTTAGTCTCAAAAATAAACTTGAGACCGATGGTATTGACATTTCCCAATACGAATGTGCCATTGTTTTGGTGTATTTTGCACCAAAAAAACTGTTATAGCCCTATTCTCTATATAAATGAACTGTAATATACCAAAACTAGGTGCATTATACGCCAGGCATCACACACTGAATGCACATTAAATAAGCTAGCAATGATACTCCATGTGCTTAAATTATGCAATGCGCCTTGACAGGCGCATCTATTTTACAATGCAAGGTAGACCACACGCCAGATTTTTGACAAGTTCGTTCATTCATGTGCAATTTACACTGATTTAACGCACCTTAAAGGGGTTTTGCCACGATGTAATCTTGACGTGGGATCTTCCAAAATGGGTATTTAATCACTTTTCTAAATATATATGATTACAAAAAGTGAAGCCTGAGAGTGCTACAGGCTGCCTTACCTGCCCTTAGTTACTTCAATGCTTCTATTAGATACGACCTGACAAGAGCTGCTGGCCGGGCTTGTGCAGAGAAAGCTTCTTATCTGATGAGACTGAGCTGTAGAAACTTTCAAGGTACTGGGTAGAAATATGTTGTTTTTTGTATACAGAATCCACTAGTTGTAGTGTGATTATTTGAGTAGATCCCTGCTTTATCTGATGACAAAGAACATGAAGAAGCTTTCAAGCTGCTGTGGAGAAAAGGTGTTGTCTTTTGTATACAGAATCCACAAGTTGTAGTTTGATTATTTGAGTGAGCATTTCACACGATCCCTTATGCAGCTCTGTGCTCTGGCTGTCTGTCTCTCTCTCTCTCTCAGCTCCATGGCTTGTTTACATTTGCTTCTTAGCAGATAAGGCTTGTCCTGGCAAAACCCCTTTAAGACTAGCATGATGGTGCTTCTTTTCAGTCATGTCACCCTTATTGCCTCAATGAATTTTGCAAAACATTTCCTTTCTCGTTTCTACAATACGAACACATCAGCTAAAAATCTAAACCATAGGAGGATTTTAGATGTAAAGTTGTCAATTTGTTCCCAAAACACAACGTGTTTTCCCAAGCCCAGAAAGACATTTACATATGTGGGAGGACATAGGCTTCCAATCACTGTACCCCTCAACTGTTAATATATCTTTCCATCAAACAGGAAATAATTCCTTTATAGTATGAAAATAAGTAACTGTATGATTAAAAGATTGAGTGAAATTGCATCCCACTTGATTTAAGAAAATAGTTGATGACCGTATTTCCAGCCTCATAGAGGTAAGGACGAGTAAAGCGCTTCTTCATTAGTGCTTCCATGAATGACATCACTTTCCACAGACAGCCCTTCCAGTTTCAGAAGCCGATTTGTAGTGTCTCTTATATAGAATGGTAGAGTTATTACACATTTCCTTAGCACTTGATCTATGTATGTTCCAGCATTTTAGGTTAGGCTCCTAATCCCAGACACTATCAGTCTGGCTCTAACGAGTATAATGCCCTTATGGATTTTTGGCAATTTGTAGAATGTTGCTACTTAAGCATTAAAAATTACAGCTTTTTTTTTTTTTTACTTATGACATAGTTTAATAGTGCTTCCTCCACTATTTCTTTCAGTTCCACTAGAAACACCGGAATTGGATCTGCTTTCAGAAATTCATAACATACACTCTTACCCCTAATTCAATTGGTCCATTCAATACCGACTCATAATGTTCCTGAAAGAATTTAGCCCATTTTATCTTTCTCACAAATATTGAGGTCTTTTACCCAGTGAAAACTGTTATAATGACTATCCAGTACAAATGAGAGACTCTTTTTAAGAACTGAATGTTCTTCTTCAGTCTGTTCATATTTTGAAAGGTTTTAGGGGTAGCTGAGTGGGGTTGCTCTTATCAGGGCGCTAACACCACATATGGACTTAGTAGGCTTATTCCAGTATAGGGATGGTTACCCTAAGATCCACAATAACGTATCTTGAACTCAATAACAAAAGGATACAGCACTGAATGTCTAAGTAGAAATGACATAGGATGGACCAGCATCTATATGGACCAAGAATGCATCTATGGGAAGTGGTGAGTCTGTGACAAGTCAGCCTTTGTTATGCACAAAAGATTGGTGTTAGTATTTATTGGTGTAAAATGTATGGTTTTTAGATGTATTTATTAAAAGTTATTTTTTGAAAGAGATATATATTTCTTTTGGATTAAGCCGCTGGCAGAACATCTTCATATATAATAGGCACTACTGTGAATGGGATTTGAATACAAAATTGGACTGTACGTAGATGATATTATTGTGGTCTGTTCCTCTCCTTAAATCTCTCTTGAAGCTATGATGTTCCTCTCAAATCAATATTCTCAGGTCTTACTACTACAAATTAAATTTGTCCAAATCTGTGTTGATGTGTATGTTCATCCTCTTTTCTGAAAGCAAAACTACTGAGATTTGGCTTTATATATTAAGAGAATTCCTTACCATATTTAGACATCAAATTGATATGCACCCTCTCAGATACAATTAAACTTAACTTTATTGATCATTTTTCTGAAGAGGTGTTGAAACTTGAAACACTTCATCTTCAATGACTCGGATCCCTTTGGCGAAATAGACCCTTCTCCCAACATTTTTATACTTGGTCGATACTATTTCCTATATTGTCCCTCAAAATCTATTATCACAGCTACAAAAGATCATACTACCATTTGTATGGAGAGATAAATAAGTTAGAATTAATAGACAACACTATATAGAGCTATTTAAGATGTAGATTGTATCTGACATTTTTCTCTGCTTAAAATTCTGCTGCAATCTTGGATTCTGTTTTTAGCTGGAATCTGCGGCCTCCCGTCTAGCACCCTTGCTCCCTTTCAAATCATCCTCAACTCTGCTGACCGTCTTTTTCATTTTCTTCTCCCTGCCTCTTCCTTCCCAACCCCTTTCCCCTGGCTCCCCATTGGGGAGCAAATTCATTTCAAGTTAAAACCCATGACCTACAAGGCTTCAAAACCCTTTCTCCCCCACATTTTTCTCCCTTTTTTTAAAGGGTATTCCTCTTGAAATTCCGCCCCTCACAGAACTTCTTCTCTGCTTTCTTTTGGGTCAGCCCTCACAAACCGTTTTTAGATTTCTCTCTTTACTTAAACCCTTTACTTACTGCCTTAAAAACATCAGCCTTCCTCCACTTTCCCCCTGCTTAAAATGCAAACTGAAAAACCCATCTCTTAGGTTACCCTTTAAAAACCCACAAATACCCCATGTCACTCCCCCCTTCACAAAATGTTCCCAATCCCCTTCTGTCTCTTTTCCCTTCCTTGTTTGATTGTAAGCATCCGGGGGGGTTTAATTTTCCCCCTCTGTGTTTTTTTGGTTTTTCCCTAAATCTTTTTTTTTCAGTATTTGAAATTTTAAACCCTGATAAAAAAAAATTTTAAATTTGGGCCAACTAAATTTAAAATTTCATTCTGACTATTACTGCTTTTATTTCAAAAATTGTCCAGGTTGCAAAAAGGTAGTTCAAAAATTTGGGTCTAAATGGAAAAGGGGGAAAAACAATTTAATTTCAAAATTTTCCTTTGGTCAGTGGTCGCTTGCACAGTCATTGTTTTTAAAATTTTCCCAAAATTTTTTTTCCCCATTTAGAGTGATGCCTAGGATATTTGCATGGTATTTTTTTCCCTTTATGATATCCTTTGGTTTTTTCCTCTGAAATACGTTTGGTTTTGGAAAGTTTTTTCCCACTTCTTTAATTTTTTGGTTGTCCTGTATTTATTACCTCTTTTTTTGGGGAAACAAAAAACCCCCTTTTTTAGAAAAAAAGGTGGGATTGTCATTCTCCCTAGATTGGGATTCTAGTTTTTGGGCCCTTTTCGGGACTTGCCTTTGATTGCGAACAGTAGGGGCATCCGTTCTTTTACCCTCTAGATTTGACAAAAAACCCTTTGAAAAATATAAAACCCATCCTGATTTCTGAGATATGATGTAAGGTAAATTATCTTTATCACTGTGAACGGATTTTGGCCGAGGCCCCTCCGGTTTCTTTGAAGAGAATTTCATTGTGGTCTTCTTGGATGAACTCTTACTTTTCTACATGACTGCTGCCTAGACATGCAACTTGCAAATTGCAATATTTCTTGGCTAGTATTGGTTACTAATATATCATGAAAATTTTTTAATCCCTGTTAAAAAAAAAAATTTTTTACTGGGCTATTAAAATTATAAAAATCTAAACCCCTATATTTTTCCTTTACCCTTTACCTGGGTCCCGGGCTACCAAAGGAGTGGGGGGATTATACCCGTTTTCCCGGAAGCTTTAAAAGCTAAGTATCATTTTCCCTATTTAATTTTGAATAGGAGGTATATGGTTATGGGAAACCCGGTGTTTTGTTTTTTGTATATAGCTTTTACTTTAAATTCCACACCCGAGTTTTGAACCCCTGATAAACCCCTAAAAATGTATGGGGAAACGGTGGGGGATAGTGGGTTTTTGGGTTTTTAAATTACGCTTGTAGTGAATTGTTGTCATTAAAGCGGAGCGCCCCTTTATGGGGGGCGTTTTACCACTGACAGATAGTACCAGTGTGCTGTATCTTCTAGGTATGTAGGGGGAATAATAGGGGTTTAGATTGTATAATTTTTAGAAAAGTCTAGAAAAAAAGTTATGTTTTAACGGGGTTTTTTAATTTGGGAAAATTTTTTTTGGGTTTTAAACCCTTTTGGTTTATATAGTTTGCAGTTTTCTAGTTTTGGTTACTCCCTTTTATTTTTTCCCCTTATTTCCCCCCTTTTTAAAGGTGCAATTTGTCATTATTCAGTTTATCAAAAAGACTTCTTTTTTATTTTAAGTGACATCTTTTTTCATATGTGTGGTTGTCCTGTCCTGTTATTACCTCTTTCTTGGAGGAGGAACTTAAAGACCTTCTAAGACAAATTTTATGAACAGTTTATTTTTTTTTTCCCCAGACCCCGGAAGTTTCCCTAGTTTCTGCCCTTTCTAAATTTCCCTTTTTTGCAGAAAAAGAGATTTATCACATTCTTTTAGTTAGACTTGCGCAAAAACAAAACTAAAACTTTTTAACCACCCCCTTTTATCTGAGATATGACGTAAAGTAAATTATTATTATCGTGGGGGGCCCAAATTTTGGCAGAGCCCCTCTGGTTTCCTTGAGGACAATTTCTATGTGGTTTTCTTGGATGAACTCTTAATTCGGGGCCCTAAGATATGAAGTTTTTTGGGCTGACAAAAACTTTTACCGTTTGGGTTTTTCCCTTTTTCCCCCTTTTAATGGTGCAATTTGTCGTTGAACAGTTTGTCAAAAAGACTTAACTTTCTTTTTTTTAAAACCCTTGTCTTTTTGAGTTTTTAAAAGGTGTAACTAAGTGATATTTCTTTTCTTTCATGATTGTGCCTTTTCCTCTTTATGTTTTGAAAATCCTTAATAAAAATTATCGAAATGCGAAATTCTTTAAACATGCGTGAAAGACACAAAAGTAAAAGACAATCTCAGCATTAACAGGATATTATACTGTAACAAATTCCCTCACCCTTTTTGTAGGGCAAAAATTCTATGTGAAATGCAGAGGAATATAAGGTTTGGGGGTCCCTTTTGGGGACACATTTTTGTTTTTTTCCCCAAAAGGGAAAAAACAGAAACAGAACAGAAAATGTAAACAATGGAGAAATAGGAGTTGGAAGATTTAAGACTGGAAGGGAAATGGACAGGGATTGTGGGTATGTATTTCAAAAGTTGTGTATACATATAAATAAAAGCGGCAAATCTGCAGCATTTTTACAGGTAAACCAGTGCAAAGTTGTATGTATTTTGGTGCAGTTTTTCTGCACATTTGCTGCTGTAGTTTTCAGAGTCAAAAAAAATTCCCGTACCCAAAAAAAATTGATCTGGGAAAGCATATTTGGTGAGGGGCCAGGCCCACCCAATTTGTGTGGAAAGGGGAAATTTTGCTTCCCTTTCATTACCTGAAATTTTGGGACAGAAAAACATAGCAGTTTTTGGGCCCGGGTGGGGACTTTTGTGTTGCAGCCAGAGCCGGCATGAATTCTCATTCTAATTGTAATTGTGAATTTGACTTTCTCATTAAAGTCAATGCAAAAAATTGCAAAAAATTTTCCCCATTTACAGCGACAGAATGGTTTTAAAAAATCGCTTTGCGGGAAAGTTTAGCATGGTTTTCCCGACCCAAATTTTTTTTTCTGCATCACATGGATGAAATTTGTTAAAATATCATCCACTTTACTGGTAATGTTACATGCTGCAGATTTTGTGCCTGCAAATCTAGAGAAAAATTTTAAAGCAGAAAAATCTGCCCAGGTTGCGTGAAAATTTGCCAAAGTAAGGGACTTTTTTATATTTAATAAAATTTTTTTTTTTGTTTTTGATTTTTGTTTTTTTTTTTTTTTTTATTTTTTTTTTTTTTTTGGGGGTTAAAATTTCAGTGGTTCCAAGCAAATTTGTTTTCTGCATTACGTGGATGCAGTTACAGGCAGCTTCAGATCCACTAGATCAGGCTGTGGTTAGTTCTGTACCAGTGATTAGCATATTTAACTCCTCTATAACTAGCTGAGCCATTACACAGAATAAGTGCAGGAGATTTAATCTTCAGTAAACAAGAGTTCTGAGGGGTGAATACAAGTGCTTTTCAAAAAATTTTTAAAGTGATTTTGTTAGGAAAAGGTCTGCCCCTTTCCGCCCCATGGGAATCCCCCCCGGGCCCTCTGTTAATCAAGGGGGTAGAGCAAGATGGAAACCAGTTTAACCGTGTGCATAAAGAGCGAAAAGGAATTTTTTTTTTCCTGAAAAATGGAAAAAAAAAGAGCAATGTATTTAGAAAAATTTCTTAAAATTACCTGTTCTAAATGTTGAAAGCAAATTTCTTTTTGGTGAAAAAAAACCTTTAAGGTGTTTCTGGGGACATGTAGACCTGGATTAAGGTTGGTTTTTTAAATTTCCTGCGAGTTAAGGGTGGGGGATAGGGTTTTAAAACATGGGATTGGGGAAACATCCCCTTTTAAAAACCCCCCCCCCCCCCCCCCCCCCCCCCCCCCCCAAAGACAGACGGGGAGCTGATCTAGGGGAAAGGGTTTTCAAAAGGGGGAGGAAATTTTCTTTTTAGAAAACAAATTAGGTTAAACCCCTTTTGGGGGCATGATCTAAAAAAGGGAAGAAGTGCCCAGAAACACAGCGGAACTGAAAAAAGGGGTTTTGTGGGAAAAATAAAAATCTTAAATTTGTTTTTTTCCCTTTTAAATTTTTTTTGTTACTAGTTTTTTTAAAAAAATAGCGTCCCCTAGAGTTAGGGAAACCCACAAAGTTTACCAAATTTGCTTTTAAAAACTGTATGTTAATAATAAAAAAATTCTTTTGGGGACACTCTCAACACACAGGGCCCCTTTCTTTCCGTTTCCCGGGCCTTTATCGAGCCCCACAAATACCACTTTTTACAGTAAGCAAAAGTTCAGGCTTCCTCAAGCCTCACTTTTTCCCCGGGTCCCTCCTGGAAAAGACTTCAATCAATTTGGGGGGTCAGAGCCTTTCCCGGTTTGCTGTTCCCTTTAAAACCTTTTTGGCCCCAACCCACCCCCTTTTTGTGTCTAAATAAAAACAAGTTTAGTGGGCCCTCCAAAGCCCTGGTAAAAAATACCCATTCAAAAAAAGCCGGCCGGGAAAAAGTGGGCCCAGCTATTTTAACACTAAAAAGGGCCAAATGTATAAAAACTATCTAGGTTAAAATTCATTTGTTTTGCCCATAGAACCCAAATTTCAGAGCCCCCCTTTCATTTTTCTTAAGTGCATAAAAGAAATGAAAGGGGCCTTCTGTTGGTTGTTTTTTGGGCAAAAAAGTGGTTTTGGGCCTAGACAGTTTTCATTTTAAATAGCCTGGGGGTTATGACACCAAAATGACAAATTGTCAACAAATTACTTTTTTTTTTTCCCCTTTCCCGGGAATTTAAAAGGGTTATCCAGCCTGTCTTTGGGTTACCACCCTGACTTTCTTATGGGCAAAAGCATTTGATTTTCCCCGAAAAACCTTATCCCATTGGGGACCCAATATTTTGACTGCAGGGGATGATGTTGATATAAAGCCACTTTTTTAAGCAATGGGCACACTTTTGAATGCCTTGAAAAAGGTATAAGCTGTACATTTGATACTACATCTATGATATAGGCCATTTCATAATTATACTGGCAGACTTAAAGTTTGCTTTACTAGTCTATATATTAGAGACTTAAAAAATTTTTTTAGGGTCTGTAATTTAAGTTAAAAAAAAGCAGATTTTTAAAGCATTAATGTCTAAAGCCGAAGCACTTAAAAACGGATTAATGCAACATGCTATAAAATGAAAATGAACATTACACTTCTAACAATAAGTTACTTGCATTGTGGGCACCTTGACATGATTATTATTTTTTTGTATATGGATCTTTTAAAGGTGATTTAACAGAGATGAAGTTTTATTAATCCCTCTTTCTCTGGGTTGGAGTCTGGAGATCGCAACTTCTAACAATAACTTCCAATTCAATACACCAAAATTTGAAAAATGCGCATTCCCTTTTTATGTAAGGACCCAACAAGACATTTTTGATTAAAATTAAAAATCTATGGTTAGTGGCCAAACAACCCTTTAAATTTTACAAATTTCTATTACATTGAGTTACTAGTGTGAATACTCCAGTTAGATGTTATAGTAAAAATAAAGGCAAATTTAAATTTGTGCCCAAAATATTTAAAACAATTAAAAAGACCCAAATTTATTATCAACTTTTAAAATAAAGTAGCTGTCCGACCGCATTGCTTTTGGGCCTCGGCCCCGTGTTTTTGGGCCCGGGTGATAAGGCGGGGGGGGGGCGGGTTTTGGCCAGGGATTTGGGTTTATAAACGTATTTCTGGTTTCCCCGTTAATACTGCCCGTGTTCTGAAAAAATTTGGTTTTAAGGTTTCCCCCCCCCCTCGTTTTGTGCTGTGCCTTGTGCTGAGTGGCAAAGGGGTCTTTTTAGGGGTGGTTGGGGCCGTTTCACTAGTTTTTTGGCGATTGCGTTGGTATTTGAGACGTTTGATAGTGGAAAGTCGGACGCTATGATAAGGTTTTTTTCGATAGTGAAACACGATTTTTCGCGATGACCCTTTAAAATCTTTTGGGAGAGCAAAAAACCCTTCATTAAATTTCCCCAAACAAGGTGGAGAAGCTGAAAAATTAAAAATTTCCCCAAAAAGTCAAAAGGTTTCTTGCTTAAAACTTAGGCAACCCCCAAATTAGGGTTTTAAAGTACAGAAAAAAATTACAGACCATTTTCTTAAACCCTGTTTTGTACCACAGCTTTAAACCCTTTAAAAATTTCATCCCCACAAATTAAAAAGTGCCAAAGGCAGTATGATTTGAAACCCTTTTTGTTTAAAATTGAAAGGACATTGAATAAACCCTGTCCTGGAACCCCCGCAAGGCCCCCCAAAAATGGCCTGCCCCCCCATTTAAAAAGTGCTGGAAAAAAGAGTCTTTTTAAACCCCTTTTAGTTTAATGGACAAATTTACAAAAACCGGGCCTGGGCCACAGCTTGGGGCCCCCAAAAAATTTTTCATAAACCCCCCCATTTAAAAAGGGGAAAAAAGGGGTCCCTTTTAACCCCCCTTTTGTTTCATGGAATTTACTATCCTGTTTCCCGGGCCACAGATGGCCCCCAAAATGCATTTTACCCCCCCTTTTAAAAAAGCCGGGAAAAAAAGGAGTCCCTTTAAACCCATTTTTGGGTTTTATGGAATTTACTATACCTTTCTGGGCCCCCAGCATGAGCCCCCAAAAAGCTGACCCCCCCATTTAAAAAGTGCCGGAAAAAGGGGGTCCCTTTTAAACCCCCATTTTAGTTTCATGGACATTGAATTCCTGTCCTTTGGGGGGACAGCATGAGCCCCAAACCCGCATGACCCCCCATTTAAAAAGTGCCCGGGAAAAAAAAAAGGGCTTTCAACCCCCCAAATTTTTGTTTTAAAAGGACATTGATATACCTATCCTTGGGGGGCCCCAAAATGAGCCCCAAAAAATTTCATGGGCCCCCACAATTTTTAAAAAGTGCCGGAAAAGGAGTTTTTTTCAACCCATTTTTTGTTTCACCCGGACATTGATATTCCGGGCTGGGCCACGATGAGCCCCAAACGCATGACCCCTCATTTAAAAAGTGCCCGGGAAAAAAAAGGGGTTTTCAAAACCCCCATTTTTTGTTTTTACGGAATTGACTATTTCCCGCCTGGGCCCCCGCTGAGCCCCCCAAAACCCGCATGGAACCCCTTTTAAAAAATCCCGGAAAAAAAGGGGTCTTTTTAACCACCAAATTTTTGTTTCATGGACATTGATTACCTTTCCTGGGCCCCCAAAATGGCCCCAAACCGGGATGACCCACCCCTTTTTTAAAATGCCCCCGGAAAAAAAAGGGGTCTTTCAACCACCATTTTAGTTTCCCCTGGACATTTCTTTACCTTTCCGGGCCCCAGCAAAGAGCCCCCCAAAACCCGCATGAAACCCCCCCATTTTAAAAAAAAGCCCGGAAAAAAAGGGGTCTTTCAACCCCCATTTTTGTTTCAAGGACATTGACTATAAATGTCCCGGGCCACGCTGAGCCCCAAATGGTTTACCCCCCATTTAAAAAGGCGGAAAAAAAGGGGTCTTTCAACCCCCATTTTTGGGTTTTATGGACATTGATTTTTCCCGTCCCGGGCCACAGCATGGGCCCCAAAACCCGCATGACCCACATTTAAAAAGGCCGGGGAAAAAGGGAGTTTTCAACCACCAAATTTTTGTTGAATGGGGCATTGACTTAAATATCCCGGGCCACAGCAAAGAGGCCCCCAAACCCGCATGCCCCCACATTTAAAAAGTGCCCGGGAAAAAAGGAGTCTTTTTAACCAAACCCTTTTTTGTTTCACTGGACATTGATTTTTCTGTCCCCGGGCCCAGCATGGCCCCAAACCCGCATGAAAAACCCCCCATTTAAAAAGTTGGCCCAAAAAAGGGGTCTTTAACCACCATTTTTTGTTTCATGGAATTGACTATACCTGTCCGGGCCACAGCATGAGCCCCAAACCTGCATGCCCCCCCATTTTAAAAAATGCCGGAAAAAAAAGGGGTCTTTCAATCACCATTTTAGTTTCACTGGACATTGCTAATTTCCTGTCCTGGGCCACGAAAGGGGCCCCAAACCGCATGACCCCCCATTTAAAAAGTGCCGGAAAAAGGGGGCCTTTCAACCAAACCCTTTTAGGGTTTTTTGGACTTTGATAAAATGTTTGGGCCACGCATGGCCCCAAAACCCGAAAGCCCCCACTTTAAAAAGTGCCAGGGGAAAAAAGGGGTCTTTCAACCACCATTTTAGTTTACTGGACATTGACCATACCTGTCCTGGGCCACAAACATGAGCCCCAAAACCCGCATGACCCCCCATTTAAAAAGTGCCCGGGAAAAAGGGGGTCTTTCAACCACCATTTTAGTTTCATGGGGCATTGACAAAACCCGTCCTGGGCCCAGCATTTAGCCCCCCAAAAAATTTCATGACCCCCCCATTTTTAAAAAAATGCCCGGGAAAAAAGGGTCTTTCAAAAACCATTTTAGTTTCCCCCCCCCCCGGGAAATTTACATTTTTCCCGTCCTGGGCCACAGCTGAGGGGCCCCAAAAATGCAAAACCCCAAAAATTTAAAAAATGCCGGAAAAAAGGGTCTTTTTAACCAAAAATTTTTGTTGAAATGGACATTGATATACCCGTCCCGGGCCACAGCAAAAGACCCCCGGGCCGGGGTTACAGTGGGTGCGGTTTAAAACCCCGGTGGCGTTCCCCCCCTATCAAAAAAAAACGCCCGGTAAAAAAGCCCCGATGACGCGAACGAAAAATGTCTTTCTGAAAAAGAGTGCAGAAGCGGAAGTGTGAGAACTCCAGCCTTCCCCCTGTAACAGTCAAAACCCGGGGGGCGCCTTGCCCCCCCCGTTTTTGAGGGGGACCAAAATTTGGTTCATTGAAAAAAACCCGGTGGTTAAAGTCCTGTTACAACCCCGGTTTCCCCTTTTTCTTGGATTTTTTTTTTTCATTTTTTCTCAACGTGCTGGAGGAAAGGGGGCTCTGTACTTTGTTTTGTCCCTTTCTCCATTTCTCCATGTCCCCTGAATAAACCCACTTTTTGGCAAGTTTTCTGTACCCCCCTTGTACAATTAGAGGAATTTTTTTTAAAAGTTTTTTTTAATGAAAATTTTTTTGTACTTAAATTTTTAGAAAACAATTTTTAAAATAGGATGGAATCCCCATGTGTTTCTCTTTTTTTTTTATTTGTTTTAAAGGGGTGGTCTCAATCAGGGATTGATGCTATGTTTAAAGGGTTTGCAAAAACAAATCATTTTGCATTTTGTGTCCCTTAAAAGTGTCCTTTCCCATTCCCGGGTTTTGACGCACCTTTTACCCCTTTAGCCCCTTTGACAATTTGTGAAGTACAAAAAGTCGATTGAAACAAAATTTTTTAGAATAGGCCTGTAGTATTCTGCCCTGTCACACAAAATGCCCCCAAAAATTCAAAGCAGACCCCCGAGCAAAATTTGGTCAATTGTGGGAAAAACAAATGTCTGTTGAAACAAATTTTTTTGAATTTTGGACCCGGTTTAGCTGCATGGCACAGCAAAAAGCCCCCCAAAAATTCAAAGGATGCCCCTTTAGCCACTTTTGGTTTAATTGTGAAAAAAAAATGTTGTTTGAAAAAAAAATTTTTTTTTTTAAAAGGCTGAGTATTGCTGATTTTTAAAATGCAAAGACCCAAAAAATTTAAAAATGACTTCCAGCCACTGTTTAAAAAATTTGAGGGGGGAAAAGCCCCTTAAAAAGCCACATTTTGGGGCCCAAAGGGCCCTAATTTAGCTGTATTCACCCCAACATGACCCCCCAAAAAAATTTAAATAGACTTTTCAGCCCCTATTAAAAATTGTTGGGGGGGAAATTTTCCACTTAGAAAATCACATTTCTGTTCCAAAGGCCCTGGGTTATTTCTGTATCCACAGCACATGACCCCAAAACCCTTTTACAAGCGAAAACTTCTTAAGAAAAAGTGAAAAATGGAATACCGGTGTTGTCATGAAACCTTGCTGTCTTTTACCGTTCCTCACCGCAAAAACCGCAAAAGAACTGTTGGGAAAAGAGAAATTAAAAAATTTCGTAAGAAATTTACCCTTTTAAAAAAAATTTTTAAGAGGACCCCTTTTGTTTGAAAAGGGAAAGTGAAGTAGATGGCAACTAATCCCGGGACCTCCCGGGAATTGGGGGCCCCAAAAATCATAGAGATCCATGCCCGATTCTTTGATTTAAAATCCAAAGTCCCCCTTTTTCTGTGGAAAGCGGATGCGTTTTTCCCGTAATACTCCTCCGCTGTGCTGAAAAGGTTCCCCCCAGGGTATGAGCTGGTGGCCTGGGGGGAAAAAACCCCCCTATGGCGTGAGAGCCAGCCTCGGGCCCTTCGTTTCCCTTTTGGATACCGAAGTTATTGGGCCCCGGGAAAAATGCAAAAAAAAAGGTTTTTTGAGACGCAGTTTGTGTGCACCATGACCAAGTGCCCCGATTGCTTTCTTTTTGGGGAAAGGGGGGTAAACAAAGATTGCCGAGGTCCCCCTTTTGGCTTTGCCCCCTTGCCTGTGCTGCCGCTAGCCTACTTGGGGACTTACTGCTGTTTACGTCGTGATGTTGGGTTTCCCCCGTGACCTTTGGGGAACGTGAAGGGAGACGCAACAGATGTTTTCCAGTTGATAATCAGAAAGGGTTTTATTTCCTGGGGATTTTTTTCTCTTTTTGGGTGGGTGGAAGGAATGTGTATTTTTTTTGGTTTTTTTTTTCCCGGGGGTCCCCGGGGGGTGGCCCCAGTAACTGTTTTTTATTTTGGGTGGCCTTAATGCGAGGATCAGGGTTTGGGGGAAAAAGGGAAACCAAGCATCATTTTGAGAGATGGAGCCTTGATTTACCCAAGCCTCTGGGTGAGGGGAAATAGAAAACTGATTTCCTCATTTCCTCCTTTTTCCCCCAAATTTGCGCCCAACCCCTTTCCCCAAAGGGAGGGGTTTGGGAACACCGGGATTAGGAATTCCTCCTCCCCCTCCGTCCCCGGCACCCGCTTCAACACAGCCCCCGACTTGCCAGTGATATGACCTGAGGCTGGTGCGCCCCCTTGCACTAGCTTGGGCCCCCAACCCCTTGGGCCCAATGAAGGCCCATGAAATTTTGAAAAATGTCGGGCCCTTTTGGATTTGACGGAGGAAAGGGGTCCCTGTCCGCATCTTTTGTTTCCCTCTCCTCCTCCCTCGCGGCGGGGGCCTGTTGTTTTAGAGTGTCCAACGATCGTTCCAGAACCCAAAATCCCACAAAAGTCATGTGAAAAAGGGCATTGTCCGCACTGCCCTTTTGGTTGGGGTTTTTCCAAAAAATTTGGGAAGGATGGTGCAGGCTCTTTCACCCGCCCCCGCTCTCGGTTTTTTTTAACACCCCCGGGGCCCTACACTGGGGTCAGACCATGTGTCACTTCGTATGCGTAATGGGATTGCGTTTCTGCCACAAACGCTGGAGCATTAGGGGGGGGTGGAATTCAGCGAGTTGGGCCCCAAGTAAAAAAAGAACGGTTGCGGGGGGGGGGCGAAGCTGACGCTGCCCAAAGCCAAAACCAGGCGGGACGAAGCGGGTGCGAAAGGGGGAATGCCGGGGAAATCAGAAACCCCGAGCCTTTTTCAGAGGCAGTCAGACCCGGGTAGGTTTTAGAAATTTTGGAAAACAAGGTTTATGGGCATGGGGAGGCAAGGGATGTGCTCCTCCTACCCTCTTAAGGGGGCCAGCAGATTTTTGCCGTTTTTCGAAAAACCACCCTTTCCCGGCAATGGTTCTTGGGCACCCGCCAGCGTCGGTCTCGTTGCTTTGGGGCCCTCCAAGTCCTGATGTGTGTGGCGGGCTCCGGAGATTAATTTAAAAACCGGCCTGGGTCTCTGGGCCCCGTGATTTCCACCAGGGAATTGGGGGGGAAAAAGCCCCCGCACCCTCCCTGCGGTTTTTTAAAAGGGGGGGGTTTTTGGGGGTGGGGGGCCGAGTGAGAGCCACCCTTTACCCCAGGACTTTTCCCCCCAGGGCCCCCCCAGTGAGTGTCACAGAGTTTTTAGCGGACTTGGCCGGGGCTTACTAGTCCTTTTGTCGGTGGTCAGATTTGGTTTTTTTCCCGGGCACAGATGCAGACAACCCCGCTTGAAAATTTTTGATGCACGGGGGCAGGGAGGGAGGTTTTTTTGGCAAAGAAATTTCTGCTCGGCATTGGTATTGGGGGGCAGGCGAGGGGCCCTGACGTGGGGGAACCCATCTGTGTTCCCCCAGACGGAAAAGGAACATTTCCAAGGCCAAAAACCTGGCCAAAGCGAACCCTTAGGCTTTTGGTTTGGGTGGTTTTGGGGTTAAAATGTTTCTTCTGCTCCCAAAAACCCGAAAGAAAAGAAGGCCCGGGTGCTAGAATTGGGCCCCTGTACGGCGTGAGGTCGTCAAATGGGGGAAGGAGAAGGGGTAGGATGGGTCTTTGGGGGTGCCCGGGGGGTATCGGGGAGGTGGAGGTGAAGCGGGGGTGATCTGATCATGATTTTGAGAGACATGGGGAAATGGGAACGCTTGGTGGTGGCGGAGGAGGAGGAGGGGGGACAAAGGGTGTAAAAGTGGTGGGAGGCCCCGGGGTCGGGTTTGGGCCCTTTTTTTTCCCGTGTTCCCTCCATTTCCCTTTATGCTTTTGCTGATGTGACTAGACATGTTTGGGGGGTGGGTTTAACCCCCTTAAGGTTTTGCCTCTACTTTTGCGGTTTTCGGCAAAGGCGGCATTTTGAAATCGCTGGGTGAAACAGAGGCTTGTCAAAGAAGGCCCAGGTTTTAGGGTCCCCGGAAATTTTTTGACGGCGATAAGCGAGGAGCGGGGGTTTTCGTGACCGTTGGGTGGCGGGAAACATTCAGGGGGGATTTGGCGACCGCCCTCTCCCCTTTTTTTGGCGGGGACCGTTTTTTGACACTAACCCCCCTCGTCTTCCTCCTCGTCCCCTGATGAAGCTTCGGAAAAGAAAAGGATGGGTCCGCCAATGTCGTAATTTTCCCTCATCATTTAACACAGGTACTTGGTCGTCCTGCTTTCTGATCCCGAAGCTGGGGGGGTTCAAAAAAAGGGGAACTGCCCAAAAGGGGTTGGCCCGGAAAGTCCCGGGTTTTTTTGGGTTGACCCGGCTTCCCCTTTATCCTCTGATGGCACAGTAAAATGGGCGTCAGAGGCCCCGATAAATCTCTCTTTTTCTTTTAAAATGCCTTTGACCCCAACGCATTTTGTCAACCAAAAAAGGTCTTCAGACAATGGATTTTTACGTGGTGGGTACACGAGTTGACATTTGGGGTTTTTCCTGTTGGACGGGTGTGATGATGCTGGGTGGAAAATTTGTGGCCGTGATGCTGAGGACGAGGAGGGGAAGATGCTAGGGGCAGGTTGCATTTAACCCCTGAAGGAAGATTGGCGCCCCATGTTCGTTAATTAGATTCAAAAGGGCCCTGCCCCCAGCAGACGGCCTTGGGCGGGCCTGCAATGCGATCCCCTGGCATGCGTGTTGTCGCCGATTTGGGAAAGGGCACCTTTTCGTATCTCTTTCCTCCAAAGTGCTACCCCCCCTTTTCTCCTTACCCCCTGCATTTCGCTCCAAGTTCAGAAAAATAAAAATTTGAGAAGGTATGGAATAGTTTTGGAAAATCTTTATTAAAAAAGAAGGCAAAAAAAAGTTTTTTCCAAAACCTCAAATTTAAAACAAAATTTTCTGGATTCAAATTTAACTGCAAGGGTCTATAACAAATTGGATGGGGGAAAAATTCCAAAAAAACGTATCCCGTTTTGTTTTGGTTTTAATAAAAGGTATTTTTCACCTTTTAAAATTTAAAATGTGGTGAATAAAGAATTTTCTGGGTTTTTAAAATTTTCGTAGATCTGCCCCAATGAAAAGTGCTGGGGGTGCCCAAAAATCAAAAAACATAACTGTTATGTTTTGATATAATAATCGGTATTTTTTCAACCTTTTAATTCCCTGTGGGAATATAGAAAGTTTTTTTAAGATTTACGTAGTGTGCGTCAAAGAACGTTTTGGGGGCGCAAAAGTCAAAAAACAGTAAATGTTATGTTTTGATATAATAAACGGTTTTTTTTTGGGACCTTTTAATTCACCCATGGTTTAAAATTTTTAAATTTCTTTTTTAAGATTAACGTAGATGCTGCGTCAAAGAACAGTGCTGGGTGCGCAAAAGTCAAAAAAAAGTAATGTTTTTGATTGATATAAAAACGGTTTTTTTTTTGACCTTTTAATTCACCCCGTGGTGAAAAATAGGAATTTTCTGTTTTTAAAATTTAAAGTAGATGCTGCGTCAATGAAAAAGTGTGGGTTTCGCAAAAATCAAAAAAACACGTAATGTTATGTTTTGAATAAAAAAACGGTATTTTTTGCACCTTTCAATTCCCTGTGGTTTAATATGAATTGATGTTTTAAGATTTACGTAGATGCTGCGTAAAAGAACAGTGTGGGGGCGCAAAAGTCAAAAAACAGTAAAATGTTATGTTTTGGTTTTAATAAAAAGGGGGATTTTTTGACCTTTCAAATTTTACCCGTGGTTTAATGTAGAATTGCTTTTTTTTAAAATTTTACGTAGATGCTGCGTCAATTTAACCGTGCTGGGTGCGCAAAAAATAAAAAAACCGTAATGTTTTGTTTTGAAATAAATAAACGGGGATTTTTTGAAACCCTTTTAATTACCTGTGGTGGGTTAGAATTGCTGTTTTTTAAAATTTAGTAGATGCTGCGTCAAAAACAGGGCTGGGGGCGCCCAAAAAATAAAAAAAAAACGTAATGTTATGTTTTTATTAAAAAAACCCGGTTTTTTTTTCACCTTTCCCAATTTTACCTGTGGTGAATATAGAAAAGCTGTTTTAAGAAATTTTCGGTAAAAATTTCTGGTCAATGACAGTGTGGGTGCCCCAAAAATCAAAAAAAACCCTAATGTTATGTTTTGATTAAAAAAACGGGATTTTTTTTAACCCTTTTAAATTAACCCGTGGTGAATTTAGGGAAATTTTGTTTTAAGATTTACGTAGGGTGCTGCGTCAAGGGCCCGTGCTGGGTGGCCCAAAAGTCAAAAAAAACGTAATGTTATGTTTTGATATAATTAACGGGATTTTTTGCACCTTTCAATTCACCTGTGGTGAAAATTTAAAATTTTGTTTTAAAATTTTTCGTTGATTTCTGGTCAATGAACAGTGTGGGTGCGCAAAGTCAAAAAAAAAGTAACCCGTTATGGGTTTTTATATAATAAACGGTTTTTTTTTTGCCCCCTTTCAATTCACCCGTGGTGAATTAGAAATTTCTGTTTTAAAATTTTCGTAGATGCTGCGTCAATGAACGTGCTGGGTTTCGCAAAAAATCAAAAAAAACGTAAAATGTTATGTTTTTATAAATTTAAAAGGTATTTTTTGCATTTCAATTTACCCGTGGTGAATATTTGAATTGTGGTTTTTAAGATTTTGAAAATGCTGCGTCAATTTAACAGTGTGGGTGCGCCCAAAAATCAAAAAACCCCGTAACTTATGTTTTTATATAATAAAAGGTTTTTTTTGCACCTTTCAATTCACCGGGGGTGAAATTAAAAATTTTGGGTTTTTAAAATTTAGTAGGATTTGGGGCGGGAAAAGGGAAAAGTGTGGGTGGCAAAAGTTTAAAAAAAAAGAATGTTTGTTTTGATATAATTTAAAGGTTTTTTTTGCCCCCTTTCAATTCACTTGGGGGTGATATTTAAAAATTTTTGTTTTTTTGTTTAGAGATGCTGCGTCAATTTAAAAGTGTGGGGGCGCAAAAGTCAAAAAACATGTAACTGTTATGTTTTTATATAATAAACGGTATTTTTTGGGACCCTTTTAATTACCCGTGGTGAAAATAGAATTGCTGTTTTTAAAATTTTGGGAGATGCTTTTTTTTTTTTTTTTTTGTGAATGAAAAGGGCTGGGGCGCCCAAAAAACAAAAAACAGGTAAAAAAGGGTTTGTTTTTAATAATTAAAAGGTTTTTTTTTTTGCACCTTTCAAATTTACCTGTGGTGAATTGAATTTTGTTTTAAGAAAAAAATTTTCGTAGTGTGGTCAATGAACGTGTGGGGGCGCAAAAGTCAAAAACGT
Organism: Phyllomedusa bahiana; assembly: GCA_025379985.1. Taxonomy (NCBI): domain Eukaryota; kingdom Metazoa; phylum Chordata; class Amphibia; order Anura; family Hylidae; genus Phyllomedusa; species Phyllomedusa bahiana. The sequence goes on along the minus strand of JAODAL010008340.1, from coordinate 5,581 downwards.
GGGCTGTGATGTTTTCGTACCCTTTTCCGGTATTTTTTGGGAAAAAACAACCTGTGTGATACAAAATTGCGGGGTTGTAAATTTTAAATGGGAAGGTGGATTTATCAACAGTCACAGGGGTAATTTGGGGAAAATTGAACACTATTTGAAATGTATTCTGATAATAAAAGTGGAGTTTTGCAGCTAACAAAAAAGACCTGCGTTTCTTTGAAATGATGTTTATCCAATATAGGTTAGGGTGCCCAAAATCCAGGGAAAAATTTTAAAAGCAAAATGTTTATAATTTAAAAATATTTCCCCACCATGTCTACACTAAGTCTTGGTGAACTTTATAGATAGGCTTGTCTGTTTCGCCCGGGGCCCCCCCCCCCCCCCCCCCACCCCCCCCCCCCCCCCGCTCCACCGCCGTGAATTTACAGCGGTAGATGCTGCTTTAAAATTCTCTAGCTAACTACATAAAATGTTCAAATCTCTAATCTAACTAAATTGGAAGGATCACAGCTAATAGTAGAGGTTTCTCTGTGCAGAAATAGACTATTTCGCTGAGCTGTTTGGCCACAGGCAGAGCGCAGGTCCTATCCCTATGAGACGCTGAGAGACCTGAGGCTGAAACAGGAAACGTGTTCTATGTAAAACGAGGGTCATGTGATTTTTCCAGCCAATCGCAACCATACACATCCCAGTCATGACGTCGCACACACATCTCACCCTGCTCTATTCTGTAATCTCATTTGCTGGCCGCCAAAATTACAGGAAGCGCCGAAAAAGGCGCGATCTTAATAGATGATGCACAGATTTTAACCTTAATTATCGCATGATCTGGAAATTTCGATCACCATAAAAACCTTGCCGATTTCAACTTTGTCGATAAAAATCGCTCAACACTAGTCTTCACCACTCAGACTGTCTTCTAGATGTCAGGGATAGTGTTGAGCGATTATAATCGACAAAGTTGAAATCGACAAAGTTTTCATGTTGATCGGAAATTTCCGATCACGCGATATTTTAGGTGAGAATGTGCGCATAATCTATTACTATTGCGCCATTTTCGGCGCTTCCTGTCATTTTTGCGGCCAGCAAATCAGCTTAGAGCATAGAGCAGGGTGAGCTGGGTGTGCGACGTCATGACTGTGAGGTGTGTGGTTGTCATTGGCTGGAAAAATCACATGACCTCGTTTTACATAGAACAGCCCTTCTGTTCAGCATCAGTGTGTCAGTGTGTCTCATAAGAGCAGGACATGTGTTAGCTTTCTCCTCAAGACAGCTCCGTGAGACAGTTCTCTTTGTTCAAACAGACAACTATGCTTTTGGCTGTGAACATTTGAACGTAGGTGGATTAGAGAATTTCAGTTCTTAGTTAGTTAGGCTGAGACTTTTAAAGAAGCATCTATCGCTGTACAGCTGCAAGGGGGTGGAGGGTTGCGAGGGGGGGGGGGGAGTGCGGGCGAACACAGACAGACAGGCAGGCTTTTGAAAGGAGAGTGTATATTGTGCAGCCCAGACTGCTTTGAACCTGCATTTAAATGGCTTTTTTTTTTTTTACTAGTTTTTGGTGAAATAGTACCTTGTATTTTGTGCAGCCCAGTTTTGTTCAAAGACCCACCTTGTTCTTATATTAGGATACAGAAATTTGCTAGTATTTGCAGGTGTATTTCATAGGTGCAAAACCCCACCTTTTATTACCGTAAAATTTTGAATAGGGTTTTTCACTTTGGCACGCCCATTTTTGTTCAAAGACCATTGCACTTATATTGGATACAAAAAAAATTTGCGTAATTTGAGGTGTTTTCATAGGAAAAAACCCACCTTTTATTATCCGTACAAAATTTTAATTAGGTGTGTTTCATTTTGGGCGCAGGCCTTTTTGTTAAAAAGCCCACCTTGTCTTTTATTTGGATACAGAAAATTTGCTATAATTGCAGGGTATTTCATGGTGAAAAAAACCCTTTTATTACCATATAAATTTAAATGGTATTGCACTTTGGTTCCCCCAGTTTTTTTCAAATAGCCACCTTCTACTTTTTTTTTGGATACGAAATTTCTTAGTTACTTTTGGATTTTTTCTTTGGTGCAAAAAACCCGTTTGTTATCCATTTAATTTTAAATCCTGTATTGCAGGGGGGGGCCCTAGTTTTTTTCAAATGTTGAGTTGTAGACAAATTTTCTAGAAACTTTTCTCTTTTGCATTGCTGCAAAAAAACGCAATTTCTATCGTGTAACTTTGAATATTTTTATTGCGCTCGGTGAATCTCATTTTGGGCGCAGATAGGCATGTATGATGTTTGTTAAAAACTATCTTTTCCTAGTCCTACTGGGCGTTGTAAACCCCTGGGACTAAAAAGAAAAAACCGGTTGATTTTGTCTTCGGTTCTTTCCCCAGCCCTTTCACGGTTTTCCTAGAAAAAATTCAGTTTTACCCTGTTGGCTGTAGGAAATTGAGGGTTTTAAAGAATGCTGTAATTTTGCCCTTTTTCATTAAGAGCTGTCAAAAACTCTTTCATCCTTCTTAAATTTTTATTTTCAACATGGAGCGAAATGCAGGTGGTAAGCGGCAAAGGGGGGTGTGAATGGAGGTAGGGTAAGAGGAGGTGCTCCTCCAGTGCTGGCGAAAAACCGCAAGCCAGGGATCGTCGGTTGCAGGCCCTTTAGGCCTGTTATCGGGGTCAGGGCCGTAAATTTCAGTAAGAACAGCGTCCCCAAATTGTTTTCAGTGGTTAATGAAACCTGCATGCGGGTCCAGGACAGGGTAGTCAATGTCCAGTTCAACTAAAAGGTGGTTGAAAGACTCCTTTTTTCCCTCACTTTTTAAACTGTGGGTCATACAGGTTTGGGGTATGCTGGGTCCAGGAATGTATAGTCAATGAACAAAATGGGGGTTCAAAGACTCCCTTTTCCGGCACTTTTTAAAAACTGGGGGGTTGCAGGTTTGGGGTCATGCTGGGTCAGGAAGGTATAGTCAATGTAGTTCAACTAAAATGGTGGTTGAAAGACTCCTTTTTTAGCACTTTTTTAAAACTGGGGTCTGCAGGTTTGAGGCCATGTGTGGCCCAGGGCTGGATAATCAAGTCAGTTTTAAATAAAATGGTGGTTCGAATCTACTGCCCTTTTGTCACTTTTTTATTTGTGGGGCTGCGGTTTTAAGGTCAGTGTGGTAAAAGAAGGGATAGTGAAAGGTCTGTGATTTTTTTCTATGACTTTTATAAAATAAGTGGTTCCCCAAAATGTTGCACGTATCCCGTTTACTGTTGTGGATTTAATTCCGCTCTCCGCCCCGTTTTGGGGGTAAGAAGAAAGGGGTTGTTCCTCTCCCTAGATTTTAAAGGTCAAACGGCGATAATCTTTATCGACTACGGAAATCGTCTTATATTGACGATATGACTATGAATCGATAACATAGTTGACAAATCGTCATCACTAGTAGGGAGGGTCTGATTTTATTTTAAGTTTCCTCCATACAAGACTTCTTTGCTGTTGATAGGCTTTGCTTGAGCTGGTGTGTTTTGTATACGGTTGGGTTCTATTGGATTTCTGACCTTTTGCCTGCCTCTTGGCTTAGTTTTTTTTTTTTTTTTTGGTATGTTTGCTGTTCCCGGGTTTGACCCATTCCCCTTGATACTTTGTGTTGTTTTTTTTCTGTCTTGTTGTTTTTTTGCACTTAGGGCATGTTCACACGGGATTTTTGACAAAGGTTTTTGGGGCGTTTCCTCACCCCAAACCTCGTCCAAAAAGCTTCCCAAAAAGCCCTCAGTTAATTCATTGTTCCCTTTTGAAACCCCATTGTAGTTACAACGACAAGGTTTTTACCGTTTTTGGGAAACAAATGAAAAAGAAGTGTCATGTCAATCTTGAAGCATGTTTTTAAGGCTGGTTTTCGAGCGGGTTTTTATCTTTGGGTTTCATTTGATGGGGGAAAAATTGTCGAAAAATGATCCAAAAATGATCAAAGCCTCGTCTGAAGAAGCATGTTTTGGTGAGGTTTTGATGTGGTTGAGATGAGGTTTTGGTTGAGGAAACGCTCCGAAAACCTCGTCCAAAAATGCCGTGAGAACATGCCCTAACTCAGGGTAGGGACCACTGCCCAGTTGTCACCGATCACTTAGGGTCAGGTGGACAAGCAGGCAGGGACAGTCTGGGAGACTTGATAGGGGCATGTTTTCTCTGTAGATATGGGATTTCCCTTTAGTAGCTGTTTGATTGCAGATTTTAAACCCCAAATCCATAACAAATCCATATTTGGGATAAATTTTAGGGGGGATTTCACCTCTCAACATTAACCATTACCAATCCAATGATTTTTTTCTATGTTGTGTTTGTTCATTTTTTCCTCTCAGCTTTCCAAGAGCTATAACTCTTATTTTTCTCTATGTAGCTAGCTGTATGAGGGCTTATTTTTGTGAGCTACCTTTTACTTTTGATAATACCATTTACTGTAGAATATCATTAAGTTTTACTACTTTCAAAAAAGAAACCTTTTTATTTTTTATATTTGCCTTGTATTTCCATATTCTGAGATCAAAATGGTTTGCATATTTCCATTTATAGACCTATGTCAGAGCTTGCGAGCTAAATTGAATTATTCCATATTGGGATACGTGATCTCTTTGATCATTTAGAATAGATAATGTTATATTTTGACACAGTATATCTGACTTTTATGGCTGCAGTAATAGTGATTATGTTTACCTTTTTAAGTTGTTTTTATTTCTAAAATAGTAAAAGCGGGTGTTGATTTTTTTTTTGTGCATTTTTTTATATTCTTTTTGCTTTTTGTTTATTTTTTACTTGAATTTCAAGTCCCCTTAGGGCACTTGACCTCTAGAGCATGCAATTGTTTGTACACTGTTCTTTATAAATAATATATTGCAGAATAATGTTTAAAAACAAGTCTCCTATTCCTCTCTGCAGACAGGCAGGGTGTAATAGGAGTAGTAAGATGACAGCCTGGCTGCCATGACAACTGGTCTGCACCAAATTATTTTGTCATAGTGGGGGAAGAGTGGATTGTGGTATCTAAGTAGCTAAATGACCCGTAACAGAGTAATGTCTGGTCTACACTTTCACCGGTCGACAACTGCCAGGTATTGACCAGGCTTAACTCATGAGCCTGCTCCATGCATCCTTTTTTTTTTTATAACTGTATATTTTATTTTCATAACAAAGAAAATACAAGTATACACAATAAACATACACAAGCAGGAAAGTCCATAGACTGTTATGCATATGGAAGTTCAAAATAATCAAAAGTCTAAGAAGTAAGCGAAGTAGAGTTCAATTAAGTCAGATACTAAAGAGCCATAGCTCTGTACAAAAAAGTCCACTATAGCTTATGACATTAGTAGAATTTCCTGACAAGAAAAAGTCAAGTCATCCTATTTAGGCATATTCAAGTTGCAGGTAAAACAGTCTTAACAATACATTATACAACAAAGACAAGATACAGGAGGGAAGACAGTGGGGGAATGTAGGAACGTGAGAGTGCCGTCAAGCAAGATTTATAACAGATTGACATGAGTGAAATCTGGCTATTGATTATAAAAGGTGTAATGCCGGGGTTCCCCTGTGAGGTCAAACTTTTTGGTCT
>JAODAL010008339.1:0-118357 GCA_025379985.1 Phyllomedusa bahiana | reverse complement strand
TTCAGCTCCTTGTAGGAGACGACCCCTTTAAGTACCTGGCAGATTTCGAGTCAATTTTGTTAATCAGGGATTTATTACCCTTCATGATTTTGTTCCTGAGTATGTGGGTATGTCAGATTTCTGTCTATTTTCACATTCCTGTACAAATGCACCATAAATAGGCTGTTATTTGAAAAACGTATTGGAAACATTTCAATAAACATTCAATTAAAAAGAAAAATGCTATGTAAAAATTTGCCTCGTGCATGAAAATTAACCAGATGGAAAACCACATATGTCCTAATTGATGTAGAGGTAAGAACAAAAGAAACCTCCTATATGTCTCTGATAGGTAAATACCATATAATTCATAACCAAACAATCCCAATGGTTTCTTTAGACTAGATAAATAAACCTAAAAAGTAGCTTTTATTGACATCTATTAAAAAAAGAAACCCTATAAATTCCTTAAACAAAGCTCTAACTACCTATCCATGAAATTCGAGGTAACTGCCCCAATAAGGGCGACCCTGACTGGAACCTAGGCTAAGAATACCCTGTTATATCCCTCTCCTGAGTACTCTCAAACAAGGAAGAAGATGTGAGTAAATAATCTCAAATAGTTCCACTAAACTTACAGAAATACACAAATATATCTGAAAACAAACACCCCTCAACAAAGAGGACAAAAATATACAAAAAACATAAACTAATAACAAACAAAAAAAGACTACAAACTGGGACAAAAAATAATATAATGGTTACAGCGTTATAAACAATAGGGTCAAGTATACAACTGATAATTATATTTCAATGTGTTTCTCCCAAATTTTAAGTTGGGGATGGGGGACAAAGGTCTTTGTGTGATCCTTTGGTCTTATTTTAATTGTAAAAGTCAGTAAAATATCACATGCTTTTATATTTTGCAGTAAAAGCTGCCTGTTATTCAAATTCTCTAAGTTTAGTGTAATGTTATTCCACCCAAAAGATGGCGTCTGTGTTCGACACCCTGATATGCCAAAATGGTTTAATGGCTTTGGTTATTTTGTTTCTGTTAAAAAAAGGTGGGGAAGGGAAAATTTAAAATGTAGATAAAAAGACCAATTAGAGGCTGGATGTATGTCCATGTTGCTTTTGGAATGTGCACCCCCCAACCTTTTAAGATTTGTGCTTCTGTAAAAAAGTTTTAGAAGGAACTCACTGGACTGAGAAAGTGTCAGGTGTGAATTTTATCTGGCACGTCCCACAATATACTGATTTGACCCTCCCTGGGAAGTGAAAATCCTTTGTGGTTTCCGTCTACAACAGTAGGGTCCATCAGGAAGAACAGCAGTGACCCCCAAAATAACCAAAGAAAACCACAATGCAAAAGGTTGAATGATTTACAAGTCCGTGTTGTGCAGCGACAGCCCCAAAACATCACTGCTCTAGAGGAGATCTGCATGGAGGAATGGGCCAACATACCAGCAGCAGTGTGCGCCAACCCTTTTGAAGAAGAAAACGTCTGACCTCTGTCCTGCCAAAAAGGAGTGAAAAAAGTATTGAGATGAATTTTTTTTATTGCCAAATATTATTTTCCCCTAATTTGAAATAAAACTTTCCCGATCAGACAAAGGGATTTTCGGATTTGTTTTCTCATTTTGTCCTTTATAGTTGAGGTCGACTATGATGTCAGTTAAAGGGTCTCATCTTATAAATGGGAGACTTGCACAATTGGGGGTGAAAAACGTGTAAATTCAGCAAAATTTTATCCGTGGGCTATTAGTAACATTAGTAGTAGGTAAAGTAATCATATATCCAGTCTCCACTATGGGTGGTGCCTTCCTTTGTTCAGTTTGTGGGTTCCCCATTTTTGGGCACTTTTCCTGCTGAGAGATACAAGGAGGGGACAGTTTTCTGGGAAAAAGGTATTGTTCTTACTCCCCCTAACCCTACTAATGTTTTTTTTAGCCCAAAATGTTTTTCAGCAAATAAATTCTTTTCCAGTGGCTTTTTTTTACAGTGTTCATTACCTGGGACCCTTTACTTTTTGACAAGTCCTGAAAAGTCCATACCAGATACTAATTTATTTGCTGCATTTTTCTATTGTATTTTATACATGAATGCCGATTATGTCTTTTATACTTCAAGACCATATCTTAATGAGTATTAAAAGTTAAATCCTGGGCTTACTGAATTCTATAAGTAGTCCACAGGATATGAACGGGATAGAGACTGTAGGTTTGTTCTTAAGTTGAATTTGTATGTAAGTCGGATCACGTCCATTTATTAAATGTAACTCCAGCAAAAAAAAATAGTTATGGATAATGCATGAAAGGGTTAACACCCCTTTTTTACCTTTTTTTGCTATCTGTGCCCCTTTTTAAAAAGTTTTCACCCCCACTTTCTGTCTGTCATCTTCTGCTTGGGCATGCTGGCATTTTGTAGTTCCACAGCACACCTGCTGGGAACGGGGAAAATACAAGTGCCCATTCACAGCAGCAAATATTAAACACATGTACTCATCAGCACCTATACAACACCCAAAGTACAAAGTGGTGGGGGGGCAGCGGGCACTTTATTCCACGGGTACAGCTGCGTGGAACATGGAACTACAAGGCCACATGCCACAGCAGAACAGTTAACACATGACAAATAAACCCCATACAATAAGTAAATGTGTGGTGGGCATGCTGCACTTGTAGCTCCCCAACTAAAATCCCAGCAGCCACACATAAATTTTTGGGTGTATACGTACATTACTGCATTTGGGTTGGGGGGACCGGGAGCAGTAAGAACAGACCCACAGTGCCGGGGCCGAAAGTGCAAGACAACAGCAGCGTGTGGGAGAGCTGTTCAGCACGCCTAAAAGGGGGGTTTTTCCATGCAAGGTGGGGGGGGTGGGGGCCGGGGACAAGGCTTTTTTTGGTACCCTTGGCAATTTCAGCCAATGGCCCCCCCCCTCGCTCCCAAAAAAATTGCACCCCCCCACATAATTTCCTTCACCCCTGCCCCGGGTCCCTTTTTCCCCCCCGTGCCAGGCCCTCTCCCCCCCTCACCATTTTCCCCTCTCTCCCCCCCCCCCCCACCATTTCTCTCCCACCCTACCAGACTCCTCCCCCCTGCATAAACTCTGTCCCCTGCCCCGTTCTCCTCCCCCCTGCACCATTTACTTCCCTTGCAACCAGTTACTCTTTTCCCCCCTGCATAATCTGCCCCCTGCACCATTCCTCTCCCCCCCTGCACCATTTTCCTCCCCTCCCCCCTCACCAGTTTTCCCCCCCTGCACCACTTGTCCCCTGCACCAGTTTAACTCCTCCTACTTAGAATTCTTACCATCTTCCCGCCCCCAGGGGCATTGCAGGTTCCTAAAAATCCGGGCGAAAGGTCCTCTGTTTTACTTTTTTTCCAGTGGGGCGGGTTCACAGGAATTTTTAGCCACATTGTGAACTGCAGCATGTGTTTTTACATAAAAAACCTTCTGTTTCCTACACTAATTTCTTTATTCCCCAAAAATCCCCCATCCCCCCAAGCAGCACTGTAAAATGAAAATCAGAGAGCAAATCTGCTTTTTTTTAAAACGCTCCCTTCGAAGACCGTGCAATCCCCTAAATAACATCACTAAATAATCCACCGATACAGGGAGCAAACCTCGCAAAAATCCTGGGCAGCACTCAACCTTATTTGAAAAGACAACTCTGTGTCAGGGCTAATGTGCTCAGGCTCGGGGGATCTGCAGGTTTCAGCAGCTGATACATATCCCACCCTGATACACATGCTGCGACAGTTTCTGTGATGACGGGGGCCCAGCCACCCGATAGGGGGGCGAGTGCCCCCCACCAATGGGAGGACCCGAGGCCCCCCAATCAGCTGCAGGGCCGGAACCAGGAATCCCATTTAAAACTCCTAAAGGCTGGTGCTCCCACCTTGATATTCCTGGACCTTGCTTTTGTCTTTGTGTTGTTGTTTTGCTTACCTGTGTACCGACCTGGGTTTGTTCTCCGACCCCGGGCTTGTCTCCTTTTTTTGTGCTTTCGTTCCTTTGGTTTGACCTCGGCTGGTTTACTTTTTATTTCCTCTGTTATTTGGGCTTTGGCTTTTCCTTTTGATATTGCCCGGACTGTCTGCCCATTCTTGCTTCTCACGCCCCCAGCATTTAGTAGCGCAGGGATTTTTGGCCCCCAGTTCCGTTTTGCCGTGGGCACATGTCAATAGGCAGGGACAGGGGGGCGGGTACCATTTTGGGGTTCCTCACCCCCCCTTGACGTGACATTACAAGGCCAAACCGTTAGCCTACCCTCACTATGGACCCCATACAGCTATGGTAGAGAGATGCAAGGGCTAAACCACTAGTCCGGGATCTGGTGCTGAGGAAACAACAGAGGCTACCCCAAGTCAGGGGGCCCTTGCATTCCCTTTCCCGTCCTGTGGAGCCCCCTACCAGTTGCCGCGGGTTTCACAGGAAACGGGGGGGCCTTTGTGGCTTTTAGAGAGGGTGGCCTGTTTTTTTTGGGCCGCCCATTACCCAGGGAATGGGGAACAAAGGGTGGGGATTGTTATGTCCTTACGGGGGCCCCCCCCCAGAGGTGGGCTTTTTTCGTTACCGCAATGACCCCTGAACGTTTCTGTGGACAGGTTATTTGCCGCTTTTAGGGTATCTTTAATGCCCCAAATAGGAAGTGTGGCCGAGGCTCAGGCCACCTTGAGGCAGGGGGAGAAGACTGTGGGGGGAGTTTTTTCTCCGAATTTTGTCGCTGGTGCTTCCGTCTGGGTGGGAAAGAGCCGCTCTTAGAGCCAGTTTAGATTAGGGTTTCTGACCATGTGAAGGATTTATTTGGGGGCTTCACACCCCGGGACCTTTGATGGGCCATGGGATGGCCCTATCGTCTGGACAGCGAGGGAGAGACGGGGGGAAAAGGGTTTCCCCCCCCTGGTCCCCCACCAGTAAACCTAAACCCCCTTGTTTTGATTTAACTCAGAGGAGCCCCTGCAAGGGGGCTTTTTCTGTTACGCGGCTGACACCGTAGGGGAATCTCGTCCACAGGGGTTGTGCTTCACTGGGGGAAGTGGACACAGAATTTTGGGGTTGCTCCAAACGGAAGACCAAGCGGAAAAATCCAACCCTAGGTGGTCGAGGGGGAAAAACCCCAGGGGCAGGAATTTTCCTTTTTTAAAAAATTTTTCTGCTACCATTAAAATTTCATACTTGTCGCTGCCGGTTTGGGATTGCGTTTGGGATTTTGGTCAGCTTTTTAATTTTTTTTGATCGTTTTCGCCAAACCTGGGCCTACCTTGTAGACCCTACTGACTCTCGGGGGAAGTGGCTATTTACCCACTCCCACTAACTCGGGGGCCAATCCAAAATTTTACCCCTAGTGGAAGGGTTTTTTGGATCCCAAAATATTGAAAAAAATGTATTCATTCGTCATGGGGGGTGCCCTGATGTGGGGGTTTGGGGCGCCCTGTTCAGAACATAATCCATGTTTGACTGGAATTTAGGGAAATTAGTCAGGGGGAACAACCCGGTTTTTTGACAGATGTCCCTTACCATGTGGGGAATACTGATGTGGAGGCTGATGTTATCTGGAAGTTTTTGGTGCCAGCTTGAGGGCCTATGCGGCATCTTGTGAATTCTGCGCTCGGGCTAAAGGTTCCCAAACTCCCCTCCTGGTGGAACTATACCCCCCCACCTGTACCTGAACCCGTATGTGGTTCAGGGGTGGTTTAAACCGGTGGCCTTATCGGCTGAAATTACCCTCGTCTCTCTGTATACATAACGTGTCCCCTGCACTTTGTAAGAGGTATATTCAGCCGTGACTCCGCCCTCTAGGGTTCCCCCCCCCAGTTTGGCAAGGGGGGGAGTTAGAAAAATTGGAAATTCCCGTTTTTTTTAGATTGCGTAAGGGGCCCAAAGGCCTGCAGTACCTGGTCCATTTAAGGGGGATGGGTGCTGAGGAGAGATAGGGTTCCGGCGAAAAACACCTCAGTTTCCTAGTAGGGAAATTTCCTAGTCCACCCCAGACAAACCCAACCAGGAAGGGTCCGGGGCCCCTCCTAAAAGGGGGGGTACTGCAGGGCAAGGCTGTGCCAGGGCCCAGGGATCTGAGGCTGCAAAAGGCGATACACATCCCACCCCGATTTCACTTGCTGCTGACAGTTTCTGTGGAGAAATGCCCAGCCACTCCTGACGGGGGGCGAGTGGCACCAGCCAATTAGGACCCGGGGGGGCCCTCCAATCAGCTGCATGGGGGGTATCCAGGAATCCCATTTTAACCCCGAATGCTGGTGCTGCGCCTGTGAATTTCCTGGTACCTTGCTTTTGTTCTTTGTGTTGTTGTTTTGCTTCCTTGACCCCCACCTCGGCTTGTTCTCCGACTCCGGGTTTCCCTGATTTTGTGCTTTCCCGGTTCCGTTTGGCTTTTGATCGGGGGGTTTACGTTTTTATTTCCTTTGGTTCTGATTTTTTGGCTTTGGCGTTCCCTTTTTTATATTGACCTGACTGTCTGACCATTTTTGCTTCTCATGGCCCCCAGCCTTTTTTAAACGCAGGGACTGCTGCCCCAGTTGGTCTGCCCCCTAGGGAGCAGTCAAATAGGCGGGGCAGTGGGCTGGGGACCAGTTTTGGGCCACTGCACCTCCCTTTCGTGACACCGTAAAATGACGGACTCAACTCCTTTGGGCCCATAGCAAGGGGTTCGGGGGGGGAAAGGGTCCTTTTTAAACTGCTGTATGGTCTTGGCCCCACGCGCAGCCCGTGCCCCAATGGGTAAGTGGGGCCCTTTTGCAGGAGGGGCCCGGACAATGATCTCTTACATGCTGATGTCATGTTTCTCTGGCTGTAACTAACAGTTGTTACCTGCATAAGTCATATGTTGGTAAGGGATTAAAATACTATTAAAAAAAAGTCATTGGTCTATAGAGATTTTTAAGGTTGAAACTGCACTGAATTATAATAAAAATAATATTTAAGTTGAGTCTAATGTATAGTTTGGAGCCAGACAGATTTTGGTGCAATATAGTACATTTAATAATACAAAATCTATTTTCCAGGTGAAAAAGAAAAACATTTGAAGAGCAAAGGGACACTTAAGAGGCATGTACATCAGAAGCTCCTTCCTCTGACATCACTTCCTGATCAACAGCCTGAAGCAGCTCCTCACAGTCTTCTTTATATATCCAAAATCTGGGGCTCCGCTAGGGTTCTAGAAAAGGACATGTGTCCTGAATTCCCTCCTCCTTATACTAAATACAAGGCCTTAGTACATGGTCCCTGGAGGATGGATATTACTATGTTACACCGCTGTATGGTTTTGGACACCATGTTGCAGCTCAGTTTCAGGATGTTGGCATCTTCTTATAGCCTCGGCCATCTTTATGTAGAGCAAGAATTCTTTTTCTCAGATGCTCAGACAGTTCTTTGCCATGAGGCGCTGTGTTGAATTTCCAGTGAGCAGTATGAGAGAATGTGAGAGCCATAACACCAAATTTAACATACCCACATCCTGTTCATACCTTAGACCTTGTAACACTAACCAGTCACATGACACCGGGGAGGGAAAATGGCAAATTGGGCACAATTTGTCCATTTTCACTTAAGGGTGCAATTACTTTTGTTGCCAGCGGTTTAGACATTAATGTCTGTGTTGAGTTATTTTGAGGGCACCAAGTTTACACTGTTATACAAAGCTGTACACTGACTACTTTATATTGTATCAAAGTGTCAGATCTTCAGTGTTGTCCCATGAAAAGATATAGTACAATATTTACAAAAATGTGACTTTTGTGAGATACTGTAGTTAAGATGAAGTGAACACTGTGGCTGACTGTTATTTTTGCAGTGATGTAGTCATTCTGATGTAGGCACTATGTAATTGGTCTGGTGATATAACCACTGTGATAGGAGCACTATGGCTGACTGCTATTGGGACATGGTAATGTGAGCACTATGGTTGACTGTTATTAGGGCAGATATGTAGGCATTGCGATGGGGCACTGTGGCGGGCTCTGTTTTTAAGTGTCAGTGATGTATCATTGTGAAAGGGGGGACTGTGCGGGCTCTGTTATTAGTGCAGTGATGTAGTCATTGTGATGGGGCACTGTGGCGGCTCTGTTATTAGTGCAGTGATGTAATTTATTGGATGGGGCACTGTGGCGGGGGTCTGTTATTATGCAGAGATGTAGTCATTGTGATGGGGGCACTGTGGCGGGCTCTGTTATTAGTGCAGTGATGTAGTCATTGTGATGGGGGCACTGTGGTGGTCTCTGTTATTAGTGCAGATATGTAGTCATTGTTGGGGGCTCTGTTATTAGTGCAGTGATGTAGTCATTGTGATGGGGGCACTGTGGCGGGCTCTGTTATTAGTGCAGTGATGTAGTCATTGCGATGGTGCACTTTGGCGGGCTCTGTTATTAGTGCAGTGATGTAGTCATTGTGATGGGGGCACTGTGGCGGGCTCTGTTATTAGTGCAGTGATGTAGTCATTGCGAGGGGGCACTGTGGCGGGCTCTGTTCTTAGTGCAGAGATGTAGGCATTGCGATGGGGCACTATGTCTGACTGTTATTACTGCACTGATATAGTCACTGTGAAGGGGGTACTGTTACAGGTTCTGATATTAGTGCAGTGATGTATGCACTGTAGAGGGCACCTGGGTGGCCTGATATTATGCAGTGATGTAGTCAGGCCGTTTCCCAGGGCGGGCAAGCGTGCGATCGCCCGGGCGACAGGTCCGCTCACCCGAGGGGGGTGCGCCACCTCGTCCGCCCGCGAGATCAGCACCTGGACGCAGGGCCGTTGCTACAGGGGGGGCATCCGGCTACGGGGCATTACGGGTACGGGGGGCATCACTGGCTACGGGGGGCGGGCATCTGCTGGCAAGGGGGGAGGCATCTCGGGCTACAGGGGGGGGCATTTTCTGGCTACAGGGGGGGGCATCGCTGGCAAAAAGGGGGGCATCACAGGCTACACGGGGCATCAGCGGAAAACAGGGGGGGGCACTGCTGGCTACAGGGGGGGCATTACTGGCTACAGGGGGATCAGCTGGCTCAGGGGGGGGGCTTGCTGGCAAAGGGGGGGGGCACTACTGGCTAGGGGGGGGCCCATCTACGGGCTACAGGGGGGCATCTAGGCTACAGGGGGCTTTTGGTACAGGGGGCATTGCGGCTACAGGGGGGGCATCTGCGGTACAGGGGGGGGCATCTGCTGGCTAAAAGGGGGGGCATCTGCTGGTACGGGGGGGGGGCACGCGGTACGGGGGGGGGCATCTGCGGGCTGCAGGGGGGTTGCGGCCCTCCAAGGGGGGGGCATCTTGCGGCTCCAGGGGGGGGCATCTCCCTGGCTAGGGGGGGCAACTGCTGGTGCAGGGGGGGCATTGCGGGCACAGGGGGGGCATTGCGGATACGGGGGCATCTAAGCTACGGGGGGGCACACTGGTACGGGGCGTATCAAAAGGGGGCATCACGGCTAGGGGGGGGCATCTATGGCTACAGGGGCGATCAATGGCTACAGGGGGGAAACTAGCTACATGGGGCATAAAATTGCTACGGGGGGGCATCTACTGGTACAGGGGGGACATCTACCGGACGAGGGGCATCTACTGGCTAAGAGGGGCATCACTGGCTACAGGGTGGCATTACCGGGGGTACAGGGGGCATCTACTGGCTACAGGGGGGGCTCTCCCGGGGCTACAGGGGGGGGCTCTCCCGGCGGGGGGGGGGCTCTCCCGGGGGTACGGGGGGGGCATCTGCGGCTACAGGGGGGCATTTTGGGGCTACAGGGGGCTCTGCGGTACAGGGGCATCTACTGCACAGGGGGGCATCTCTGGCTCGGGGGGGATTGCTGGCTATAGGGGGGGCATCTGCTGGCTACGGGGGGGGGGCAATCGGTACGGGGGGGCTCTGCGGCTAAGGGGGGGCATCTGCTGGCTCCCGGGGGGGATCTACTTTCTACAGGGGCATTGCGGCTAAGGGGCTCTGCGGCTACGGGGCATCACTAGCACAGGGGCACTCTGGCACAGGGGGTCATTTGCTGCTACGGAGGGGCCTCTGGGGCTAAAAGGGGGGCTTTACGAAACGGGTATCTATGGCTAAAAAAAGGGGCATCTATTGGCTAAGGGCATCACTGGCTACAGGGGGCATCTAATGGCTACAGGGGCATCTAATGGATACAGGGGGGGCATCTAATTGGTACAGGGGGGCATTACGGCACAGAGGGGCATCTACGCACAGGGGGGATCCTGGTACAGGGGGCATCGACGGGCTACAAGGGGGGCACAAACGGCTCAGGGGCATCTGCTGGCTACAGGGGCTCCTGGCTACAAGGGGCATCATAAAAACGGGGGGGCTCGACTGGCTACAGAGGGCATCTACGGCTAAAGGGGCATCCCCCGGCTACAGGGGGGATCTACTGGCTACGGGGGGGCATCACTGGCTACGGGGGGCTTTAAATGGTACAAGGGGGCTTTTACTGGCTACAGGGGGGCACCGGCTACAGGGGGCATCCGGCTACGGGGGGAAATCGCTGGAACAGGGGGGCTTTTGCTGGCTACGGGGGGGCATCACTTTTTACAGGGGTGCATCACTGGCTACGGGGGGATCCTGGCAAAAGGGGGGGCATCGACGGCTATAGGGGCATCTAGGTCAGGGCATCTCGGGCTACGGGGGGCATTTTTGGCTACAGGGGGCATTTCTGGCACGGGGCATCTAATGGACAGGGGGCATCTAATGGCACAGGGGGCATCTACGGCACAGGGGGCATCTACCGGGCACGGGGGGCATCTATGGCTACAGGGGGCTCTCCTGGAAAAGGGGGGGCCATCTGCTGGCTCAGGGGGATCTGCTGGCTAGGGGGGCACTGCGGGCTTACAGGGGCATCTGGGGGGCTTACAGGGGGGATCACTGGCTAAGGGGTTTTGCTGGCTACAGGAGGGCACTACTGGCTACGGGAGGGGCTTTACTGGCTACAGGGGTCATCTGCTGGTACAAGGCATCTAGGGGCAAAGGGAGGGATCTACGGGTACGGGGGCATCACGGGCTGGGGGGGGAAATTTACTGGTACAGGGGGCATCTTATGGCTACAGGGGGGCATCTACGGGCTCCCGGGGGGCATCTAAGGCAAACAGGGGGGCATCTACTGGCTACAGGGGGCACTACAGGGTAAAAAGGGGGGCATCAAGGGGTACGGGGGGGCATCTACTGACACAGACGGCCCACTACTACAGGGGGCACTACTGGCTACAGGGGCATCTGCTGTCTACAGGGGGGCATCTGCTGGCACAAGGGGGCATCATAAAAACGGGGGGCTTTCACTGGCTACAGGGGGCATCACGGGGCTACAGGGGGGAAAAACTACTGGCTACAGGCGGGGTTTTGCGGCTACAGAGGGATTATGACTACGGGGGGGCATCTGTTGGGCTACAGGGGGGCACTGCTGGCTACAGGGGGCATTACCGGCTACAGAGGGGCATTACCAGCTAAGGGGGGCTTCTACCGGTACAGGGGGGAAATCAGGGGCTACGGGGGGCATCACGGCTACAGGGGGGCATTACTGGTTACGGGGGGGGCGTCTACTGGCTAGAGGGGGGGCATCTCTGGCTACAGGGGGGGCATCTGCGGGCTCAGAGGGGCATCTAGGGTACGGGGGGGGCACTACGGCACAGGGGGCATTACTGGCACAGGGCTTTGCGGCTACAAGGGGCATCATGGCTACGGGGGCACTACTGGACAGGGGCATCTACTGGCTACAGGGATCATCTGCTGGTACAGGGGCATTTACTGGTCGGGGGGGCATTAGTGGCACAGGAAATTCTGCTGGCTAAAAGGGGGATCACGGCAAAGGGGGAGCATCTACTGGCTACAGGGGAGCTTTTCCTGGCTACGGGGGTCTAGGGCTCCAGGGGTCATCTATGGCTAAGAGGGGGCATCTCTGCTACAGGGGGAAAATCACTGAATACAGGGTGGCATCTACGGCACTGGCGCACTCTGGCTACAAGGGGGCATCACTGGCTACAGGGGGGGGCATCTCCCTTACGGGCATCACTGGCAACAGGGGGGAATTTCACTGGCTACGGGCCGGGGCATCTACGGCACGGGGCATCTGCGGGCTACGAGGGGCATTTGTTGACTAAGGGGGCTTTACGGGCTCAGAGGGGCTTTTCCCTGGCTACGGGGGAACTACCCCACATGGGGGCATTACTGGCAAAAGGGTCATCTCCCCGGCCCAGAGGGGCATCTACCGGCTACAGGGGGGGCACTGCGGCTACAGGGGGAAACTCCCGGGCAAAGGGGGGCATCTCCCGGGCTACAGGGGGCTCTACCGACTATAGGGGGGCATCTTACCGACTATAGGGGGGAAATCACCAGCTACGGGGGGCACTACCGGGCACGGGGGGCTTTTCTGGCTACAGGGGGCATTACTGGCAAAAAGGGGGGCTCTGCGGCTACAGGGGGGCATCTGGGCTACAGGGGGACTCCCCTTTGCTACGGGGGGATCTACGGCTAAGGGGGCACTACGGGCTAAAAAGGGGGCATCTTCGGGCTACATGGGGGACTCTACGGCTACAAGGGGCATCTACCTGGCTATAAGGGGCACTCCGGGCTATAGGGGGCTACACCGATATAGGGGCCTACGCGGCACATGGGCTATTGTCTGGCTACGGGGGAGCTATTCATGGCTACCAAAGGTGCTATAAATGGGGAGTTTTTACAGCGGTGGGAAATTTGTAGAAAATGATGGTAAAGTGAGGATTTAAGAATTTTTTTTAAAAATTTTTACAGCGAAGATCGACCCCGGGAAAAGACGTCGGGGTGGTCGGGCCAGAAGAGAAAAAAGGAGAAAAAAGAGAAAAAACCTTTTCAGAATGTCCCCGTAAGTGCCTGGATGTAACTTTACTTTAATCGATTATTTGTCTCCAGAACCTGTTGACAGCTGGTACCACTGTATGGGGTAATATTATTTAGTATTGGTTAGTATTCATAATGTTTTTGATATTCAGCCCAAACTATGGGGTGTTTATGGGTCATGGTGGTGGTTAGTCAGCACTATTGGGAGAATGTGGTCACGGGGTAGAGTATTATCGGTCACCATTCTGGGGATATTGGTCCTATAGGACATTGGCACTATTAGCCGGGATTCTGGTTTTGTGTAGCATTGTTATTGGTAAATGTATGATATTTTTTAGTATTTTCATACGAGCACATTGTGGTAAAGCTTTTTTGGTAATTTTAGATTTGGTTTAGGGGGGGCATGAGCATTACCTTGGGGGTGGGGGGGGGGGGGGGCAAATTTCTTCCCTTCCCTGATGAGTTTAGCCTAGACCACCCTGGAAAAGTCCCCTATAATAGGGACCTGGGGGGGGGGGGCTTGTTGTTTGCGCAGTGAGGGGACACTGGAAAAGACTCCGTTATTAGTTCATTAGATAGAATGCACTGTTTTCTCTGGGTTTTTTCTTACCTTACTAAGCAAATTAAGTTTTATTTGATTATTTGTAACTTGCAGAGTTCTGCTAATTAACCTAAATCGAGAAGCTCCTTGCATGGTTTTAAATACCACACTTAGAACCTTACACCTGTATGCTTTAATTAAGTGCAAAACAGGCTTTCGACATCCAATTAGATATTTTCTTCTCCATTTTTGTTGCATTATAGCTTGTACTTTACTGAAAAGCTAATTAAACAGGTTTTACACCATGAATTTTAATATTTGTGAGCGCTTAGTAACCCTTTGAGGATGTATAAAAAAGTTGCCCCAAAAACGGAACCCCCCAAACATTTAGGAAAATGCGTGGGGAAGGGGCCCATTTGGAAAGCGAGACCTTTTCTAAATGGGGAGAAAGTGACGATCGTGTGAGGGTAGTTTAACCCTATGGGGTGTTTAGATCATACGCATAGGCAGCTTTTGATATACTTTCATCATATTCCTTTATCTAAAGTGTCTCAAAAGGGAAAAACTCTCCTTGGAAGGCCTATATGGGAAGATTTTCCCCTTTTCTGAGCCACTCTTTTGCCTCCCACCAGCCAAGCCAGCTTT
The DNA here is from genome assembly GCA_025379985.1 of Phyllomedusa bahiana. Taxonomy (NCBI): domain Eukaryota; kingdom Metazoa; phylum Chordata; class Amphibia; order Anura; family Hylidae; genus Phyllomedusa; species Phyllomedusa bahiana. The sequence goes on along the minus strand of JAODAL010008339.1, from coordinate 104,375 downwards.
GTTCTGCCGTACGCAAGGGCAAAACCCCAAAACACGAAAACAGATGATGATGCGGCTGGCTATAATCCATTCTTGCTTTCCAAAGATCAATGGTCAAAAGCAAATTGAGGATTTTTTTACATCCAACAGAGGCGTTGAATTTCTCACCTTTTTCCCATAATCCTTGGATCTAAAGGCTCAAGCACCCCGTTCCAATTTGGAGCATTGTCCTTATTGGTCGGGCTACATGATCCCTTCCTTCATTATAAGCAAGTACTATAAAAAACCCCTGTTATCCCCTCGGGAGGAACAAACGTATACCGACCTAGTAGGGGTTAAACACTGATGCCCACCCAGTGGCACTAAAAAACAGCTAAAATTTTTGGGAAACTAAATATTTTTTAAATTTAAAAACAACCTTTCGAAACGTTCTTTCGATTTTCGCTTTTAAAAAACTGCATTAACCCCCCCCCCCCCCCCCTATGGAGCTATCAGAAAACTCAAACTAATTGCAGCTTAAAATGATGCCTTTGTGGCGAAAAAGACAGCTGGAATTTCTTATCTATATGTTATATGGGTTCTCCAATAAAAAAAAAACAGGGGAATCCCAACTTCAACATTCCCCATTTTCCATGAACTCATGGGGAAGCCTGGCACTTTATATCCATGTTCCAAGTAATATAGTTATGGAACGACAAGTTCCAGCATGCCATAAACACAAAATGAAACAGCAAAACAAAGAAAAAAACCCCTTTCCTGCCTATCCAAAAAAAAAAAAAACTTTTGTGCGGAGTTACATTTAAAAATGTACCGTTGTGACTTACATACAAATTCAACTTAAGAACAAACCTACAGTCTCTGTCCTGCTCATAACCCGGGGACTGCCTGTATTCCATTTGGAAGATGGTGGTCCAAAAAAATTAAAAAATATATATACTTACCTAGATGTAAGCAAAGCAAGAAAACTAGCGTCCATACAAGAGGTGAGGAAAGCAAGATAATGTAGTTAAATCTTCATAAATTTATTATTCCATTTAAAAAGTCCAAACTAACATGGCAAATAGAGATTTTAGATATAATCCATAGGGGTTCTGCGAGTCAGACAAACCAATGCATTTCGGGTCATGTGACCCTTACTCAGGGCATGCCACCATATTATCCCCTCCTCAGCAGAAGCTTTCTGTATACTTGACCTTAATAGGAGCCACATGTTAATGCCCGCCTGGTGGCAACAAAAGGCAGCTGAAATGTCTTATCCATGTAATTTAAGTACAATTTAATATTTCAGAAGCTCGTCTTTTCTGTTTTTCCCCTTTAAGCCCTGCTTTATCCCTTCCCTAGCAGGAGCTATCTGCATACTTGTCCTGAATAAGAGACATATACAGATACTGCCCCCCCTCCCCTCTTAGTGACAGAAAAAGGCTACTAAAATTTCTTATCCATGTGTTATATATTATATACCATTTCAGAAGATCGTCTTTTCTGTTTTTCCCCTTTAAGCCATGCATTATCCCTTCCCTAGCAGGGGCTATCTGTATACTTGTCGTGAATAAGAGACATATACAGATACTGCCCCCCTCCCCTCCATCTAAGTGGCAAAAAAAGGCTAACTAAAAATTCCTTATCCCATGTGTTATATATTATAGACCATTTCAGAAGGTCTTCTTTTTTGTATTACCACTTTAACCACCACATTATCCCCTCCTCAAGGGAAGCTATCTGTATACTTGACCTTGATAGGAGCCAAATATTAATGCCCTCTGCTCCCTGGTGGCAACAAAAGCCAGCTGAGATTTTTTAACCATGTATTTTAAGTATGGTTTAATATTTCAGAAGCTCGTCTTTTCTGTTTTTCCCCTTTAAGCCTGCATTATCCCTTCCCGAGCAGGAGCTACCTGTATACTTGTCCTGAATAAGAGACATATACAGATACCCTCTTCCCTCCCATCTTAGTGGCAAAAAAAGGCAACTAAAATTTCTTATCAATGTGTTGTATATTATATACCATTTCAGAAGGTCTTCTTTTCTGTATTTCCCGTTTAACCACCACATTATCCCCTCCTCAAGGGAAGCTATCAGTATACTTGACCTTGATAGGAGCCACATATCAATGCCTTCTGCCCCCTGGTGGCAACAAAAGCCAGCTGAGATTTTTCATCCATGTATTTTAAGTATGGTCTAATATTTCAGAAGCTACGTGCTTTTCAGTTTTTCCCCCCTTTAAAGCTGCATATCCCCTTCCCGAGCGGGAGCTACATCTGTATGCTTGTCCTGAAGAAGAGACTAAGAGACATATTCCAGTACCCCCTCCCCCCCTCCATCTTAGTGGCAGAAAAAGGCAACTAAAATTTCTTATCCATGTGTTGTATATTAAGTACACTATATACCATTTCAGAGGATCGTCTATTTCTGCTTTTCCCCACTGCACTATCCCTTCCCTAGCAGGAGCTATCTGTACACTTGACCTGAATAGCAGCTATATACTGATGCCCTCCATAATTGCAGCAAAAGGAAGCTGAAATTCCTTATCCATGTATTTTAACTACAGTGTCCTATTTCAGAAGATCGTCTTTTCTGTTTTCACCTTTAACCTCTGCATTACCTCCTCAGCTTCATTGCAATTCGTCTGTTTTCATCAGTAAAAAATTGCCCAGCTTTTAGGACGGTGAAGCAATCGGGCAATGCAAATCTTCACTCACGTCCTCACATGACCTCGCCTCCTTCCATCTGCAGGTTGCACTTTTGGAAAAGCCTTGCAACCTACATTTCTTCCCTCGCTGTCAAGTGCTCATGTTCTTGGTTTAGCCCAAAACACCAATTAGTCTGGCTGAGAGAGAACCTCTTTTCCCAACTGCACTGCCGAGAAGTTACAATTAAACTTAAGCACTTTTTCTCCCATGGAGAGTGCTCAATACAGAACTGATTACAGTGGGAAACTCTGACTTTTTATGTGAACAGATTGAGGCTTGAAGGGGAGCTAGCAAAATACAGTATACTTTTATTATGCCTCTAAGTATGAAAGACATCCTGTTTATGTAAATATATACATACTACACGTAATGGTGGCGTGAATCCGGCGAGGAACCGGCGACATACTTTCCATATATTGCCTGGATCTCTTCCTATATCCCAAATGAACTAGAGGCGCTGGGGTACCTCATAGGGGCACTAATGTTTCCTGGTGTTCAGCCATCCAATTTATTTTGCAGCAAAAAAAATTGACCAACAAAATGAGAAGAATACGGATAGATTGTTGTGCTTTTTATCTGAAGTTTTATGACTTACACAGTCTCCGATGAGTACTACCGGAGTTACGACCTACAGCAGTCGACATTACTTGGCTGAGGCACTAGTCATGATTTCACTTTGTATTGGAAGCCATGGCGCTTTTCCAGATGGATCCAAACTCATAATGGGGCCTGTTGGGTTTCCATTGAGGTTTTTCATCATTTTGATGGCCAGATTAGCTCGGCATGTTGCTCCATTCTTGCTATCAGCTGAAGTTCTAATGGCAGTGTGAACATAGCCATAGTGCGGGATGGCAGTTAGCTGAAGCGACGACTCTTGCATCATGGTACTAAATGCTTCCATTAGTTTGATGCAGACCTGTGTAAGTTTCACTTTGCTACCAAAAGCCATAGAAAATTTTGAGATTCCGCTTCATGGAGCAACTATAAAGTAGTCTTCACAGTCTATGATGGTTTGGATAGTCTTATACCTCTACAAAAATCCAATCATCCAACTGGCCAAACAGTGCGATGCAGAGAAGAGTAGCATCACGGTGTCCCAACTCTACTGTGTAATATTTATTTTCTACCTGGCTGCAATCGCCATGTCCTTAACCCCTTAAAAGGATTGTCTCACTACATCGATTCATCTTACCTCTGTCCTATTTTTTCAGTTTCATTTTTGAATTCATGAGTGGTTTATTGCTTCTACTGGCCTGCACGATGAGCCTGTTGAGAACACCTGTCCTGTACTTAGAGCAAAAACCAGTGTCTTGGAAGCCAATCAGGAGAGATTGTACAAGGTCTGTAGCTATAGTGAACCAGGAGCAGATGCTGCCCATACACAAGAGGGGGATATCTAGGAATAGGTAGACACTGTTTTAATGATAGATAGCATAAATGCTTTCTTTGAGATTTTCCATGTATTTGGATAGCCCTTTTAGCAGTTGTGTGCCCACGGGTAATGATATGCATGTATATAAATATAAATATATATATATATATATATATGCCGCAAACCATTCCAGTGCCACCCAGGTTCACATTGTGTTTTCAGAAATGTTTTCTTGTGCAGGAACTATTCGTTGATATTTTGGCATATATTGCTTATAATCTATAAAGGGAAAGGGATTGCCTCCTTTTTGGTATCTTAGCACCCCCCCACCTCACAGGCTTTTATACAGTGCAGTATGCTTGCAAGGTTTTGTGGTTTTTTATTTTTCTCTCTGGCAATGGAGGGGTTGAAACCCAATGAAAGTCTGAATTTGCTCTACTTGAGAGGTAAAGATAGCGTAGGACCACCCGCCTTGAGATCCCGATGTAAGCCGGGGTGGCTTTAAATAAAAACATTTTTTGATCAAAACGTGTGAACTAAGAATCTCAAAGTTTTCTTCATGTATGATAGATAGCATAAATTGCTTCTTTGGGAGGTTTTCCATTATTGTATAGTCCTTTTAGACACTGGTTATGGACACATATTGCAAAGTGAAATTTTATACATGATTCTTTAACATATAAAGCATCCTTGAATGTGAGACAACACCCTTTAAAGCACCATAACTGAAAAGGCCTTAGAGGCCAGCTAAAAATGTTTAAAGTTTTTTTGCTTCCATGCGTTTAAAAATTCTTAACTTTTTTTATTTTTTCTACGAAGCAGCTGCATGAGGACTTTTTTTTGGGGGGGGGCATCGTATGAGTTTACATACAAACTACTGCGTCATTTGCTTTTTAAATTTTTTTAACACTATTCACATTTCACACTAAATAACCTGTTAGATTAATTCTACAGGTTATTACTGTTGCGTGGATACCTGAAATATGTAGGGGTTTTTTTGTTTTGTTTTTTTAACTGTAATGCATGTGTAATGTGCAGGATTAACCCTTAATGCGACGAATTAACACTTTAGGTACATTACAAATTGGTTGTGCTGTGAGTTAAAGTGATGTTACTGTATTAATGATGATGATGACATATTTGTGCTGTAAGTTTATGCTGAGCTAATTGATCCACCTTCAAGTCAGTCGGGAGGATGGGTTAATGACCTCTGAGTGAACCCTTTTAGTGTAATATGTCTAAGGAATGTTATGTTAAGTGCACTCTAGGATAAGAATGTGCTAAGCCACTGTGATGGAACTTCTTTGCTTTTGTGAAAGTTCATGTCTGCAGAAGAGAGGGGTTGCTATGTTTACTGTGAAGGAGGAGTAGAGATTAGGGAGAAGTGATACATTTTCCCTATTGTTAGTGTCTAGTGTTGATTATAGCTGTCTAAGTGGAGTGCTTGTCTCTAGTTCTGCAGAGATAAGCCTCTGAGACAGTATAGAGGGGGGTGACTTGACCCTTTCAACTTGGGACCCTGTCAGACTGTAGATGCCAGGCCCAGTACTATTATCAAGCTACAGATCCTCTGAAAATGGAATTAAAGGATTTTTTGGAGTACAGCTGCAGCCAGTTAGTTTGGAGTAATCCACAGATTATTGAGAAGCAGTGCAAAGACCATCCCTCGCTGGCCTGCTGTCCTGATGATGTCCAGAATGCTGCCTCTGGCCTGGCTCGTCTAACCAATCCAGTTCTCCTGGGATAAGGAATACGCCTTGTTAAACTTAAAGGGGTTGCTCACTACATCGATTCAGTCCTGTTTTCTGTGTTTCATTTTTGAATTCAGGGGTGTGTTTACTAGCTACTACTGGTCTACAGTGATGAGCTGCTAAGGACACCAGGTCTGTAGCTATAATAACCAGTCCTGGCAGCATATCAGGAGAGATCGACCAGATCTGTAGCTACAGCTGAGGAGCTGATGCAGCCTATACAGGAGGGAATATTTAGGAATGGGTAGGACACTGTTAATGGATACATATTGCATCTTGTTTTTGCAAGATCTTTAACATAAAAAGCAATCATTGTAGTGAGACAACTCCTTTAAAAATGGATTAAAGAAAGTAGTCGATTGCTGGTTCTCCTGGGATTGCATTCAGTCTACTCCTTGCAGTCTTAATCCAGAATCACAAAGGGACTTCTTATGGATTTATTGGATGAGTTTCCTGCTGCTGGTGTGTGCTATTGTTGAGGAAGGACTGTGTAATATGAAGGAATTAATTTCTATGTTGACCATCTTGCTGAGAAATAAAAGGACGTCACCATGTTCCAACATTAACCCTTCGTCTGCTCTCCTGCTCTCTGCACCTGTAGCTAACACCAAGGGCACCTCTCAAGAACACCAACACCACAGCAGTGGAGTACTACAACCGCCATCATAGAGGTGGCCCAGGGGTGATGACATCTAATCAAGCTGCAGGTCCCGTCCCCCCCTCTTTACTGTAAGTGGTGCTGGGCGACTAAGAGAGGTATGGTGGAAGTATAGCCACGGTGACGCATGTAAATATGACTCCCATCCTCTCTTCTGCTCCTGTCCTGGGCGCCACATTATATATGCACAATGATGTTTTTATTACATTTTTAGTTTATCTTTTTCCACACTTTTTTATGTTTTTTACTTTTTTTTTAATCCCCTTATTAAAGGATAACTATTTTTACTTTTTTTTTAACACTAGGGGCGACATGTATGATCGGGCTTTACGCCTGTTTTTTGGCGTATTCTGCGCCTCCCAGCCCGAATCCCGCTGTCGGACGAGGGGATGCAGTGTTAGGCGCAGCGTTCACCACTTTCAGCTGCGCCCCGCATGAAGGGGCGGGCAGTGGGCGCGGTGTGGGCGCGGGGTAGGCGTTCCGGGGCGGGACGCGGCGCGCTCGTATACTCTGAGGCATGTACGATGGCGAGTCAGCAAAGCGAGGAGCACTGCAGTGCTCGGCAGCTCCGACAGGCAGACCGGGTTTATTTTGGTCTAAATGCTCCGGCAGAGGCGAAGTGAAGCAGGATCAGAACATGCGAGGAAGCAGATAGAAGATCGCGACAGAAATCTCGGCGCTCCGCTCCATGCAGCAGGAGTATGATTCCGAAAAAAATCGCCTTTATAAAGGCGGAAAACATTGTCAGAAAAGAGCTGAACGTAAAAAATAAACATAATTTTAAAAAAAATCACTTTCCAAAACTCTAGAACGGCGCAATATCAAGAATTATAATATTGTAAATTGCCGGGAAATACAGTAATTCAAATTCTGAAACCTATTCTCATTGGTCGGCATAAACTGGCCAATCAGAATAGGAGCGACAGTGAACCATTAAAACCTATGGGGAAGGATTGACCAATCAGAATCAAAGGCGGGACAGTTCAAAATACAGTAAAAATGGTGAAAAAAGCTGATTTGCTGAGCTAGCGGGGGCTTGGCTACCTCGGCCAATCAGAATAGGAGCGACAAAGACCCATTATATCCTATGGAGAAGTTTAGACCAATCAACATCCACGGCGCGACAGTTCAAAATACAGTAAAAATGCTGAAAAGAGCTGATTGGTTAAGCTAGCGGGGACTTGGCTAGCTCAGCCAATCAGAATAGGAGCGACAGAGACCCATTAAAACCTATGGAGAACTATTGACCAATCAGAATAGGAGCGACAAAGTCCCATTATATCCTATGGAGAAGTTTGGACCAATCAAAATCAAAGGCGGGACAGTTCAAAATACAGTAAAAATGCTGAAAAGGGCTGATTGGCTGAGCTAGCGGGGGGCTTGGCTATCCCAGCCAATCAGAGCACGAGCTACTTCTCCCATTATAGTCTATGGAGAGATGGGCGCTCTGAAATCTCGGCGCTCAGCGCCGTGCGGCATGAAGTATTAATAAAAAAATCATTTTTATTAAATGTAAAACATTATCAGATAAAGAGCAGAACCCTTCTTTAGAAATAAAGCAGTTAAAAACCCGAACAACGCGTTTGTCACCGAGACCGGCGCTACATAGGGAATTGCAATAGAGAGAATTGCCGGGAAATACAGTAATTCAAATTGTTTAAGCTATTCTCATTGGTCGGCATAAACCAGCCAATCAGAATAGGAGCGACAATGTCCCATTATAACTTATGGAGGAGAATTCACCAATCAGAATAGGAGCGATAATGTCCCATTATATCCTATGGAGAAAAATTGACCAATCATATTCAAAGGCGGGACAGTTCAAAATACAGTAAAAAATGCAGAAACGAGCTGATTGGTTGAAGCGGCGGGGGCTCGTCCAGCTTAGCCAATCAGAGCGTGAGCTACTTTCTCATAGAGTTCTATGGGGAAAAGAAATTCTGAGCGCGCTCTGTGATTGGCTAAGTTAAAAGAGGCGCCGTTATTTGGACCAATGGGAGAGCGAGCGATGCTCCTATGGGTTTTCTAATGCAATCTGAAATAAAACTGTACACGGCCGAAATCAAATTATAACACTACAGAAGTAGTCCCGATGTGTATATAAAACGGATAATAATATGGGGGTAACGAAAAAAAATATTAAATCACTAAAATCATGTTTATTTCTTTATTTTCATTGCACCCATACTATTGATCCTTGGCTAACGAAAATAAAGACATAAACATGATTTTATTGATTTAATATTTTTTTTTCGTTACCCCCATATTATTATTCATGTTATATACACATCGGGACCACTTCTGTAGTGTTATAATTTGATTTCGGGCATGTACAGTTTGATTTCTGATTGCATTAGAAACCCCATAGGAGCATCGCTCGCTCTCCCATTGGTCCAAATAACGGCGCCTCTTTTAACTTAGCCAATCACAGAGCGCGCTCAGAATTTCTTTTCCCTATAGAACTCTATGAGAAAGTAGCTCGCGCTCTGATTGGCTAAGCTGGACGAGCCCCCGCCGCTTCAACCAATCAGCTCGTTTCTGCCTTTTTACTGTATTTTGAACTGTCCCGCCTTTGAATATGATTGGTCAATTTTTCTCCATAGGATATAATGGGACATTGTCGCTCCTATTCTGATTGGCTGGTTTATGCCGACCAATGAGAAGCGCTTAAACAATTTTGAATTACTGTATTTCCCGGCAATTCTCTCTATTGCAATTCCCTAGTAAGCGCCGGTCTCGGCGACAAACGCGTTGTTCGGGATTTTAACTGCTTTATTTGTAAAGAAGGGTTCGGCTCTTTATCTGATAATGTTTGACATTTAATAAAAATTATTCAGAGCACCCATCTCTCCATAGACTATAATGGGAGAAGTACGTAGCTCGCGCTCTGATTGGCTGGATAGCCAAGCCCCCGCTAGCTCAGCCAATCACCTCTTTTCAGCATTTTTACAGTATTTTGAACTGTCCCGCCGTGGATTCTGATTGGTCTAAACTTAACCATAGGTTTTAATGTTTCACTGTCGCTCCTATTCTGATTGGCCGGTTTATGCCGACCAATCAGAATAGTTTTCTGAATTTGAATTACTGTATTTCCCGGCAATTTCCAATATCCTAATTCTTGAATTAGGATATTGGAAAGTGATTTTGTTTTATGTATTGTTTAGGTTTCAGCTCTTTTCCTGAGCATGGTGAACGCCTGAAAGGCGATGTTTGATTCATACTCTGCACCGACATCTGGAATGATTTCTCGCTGTTCCGCCTGTCTCGCATCGGAACTGTTTTTTCGGCGCAGTCCCGCACGGCGCCTAAGTCCCGCTCTGCGCCCATGTCCGCGCACTGTGCCCCACACACATTGTCGAGGCGCAGGGAACTTTTGCCCGCATGTACAAGCGCACCGCCTCGGACGGCGAATCTTAGGCGCAGCAACACACTGCGCCTCGGTCCCCGCACTGCGCCCCACACACTGGCCAGGCGCGGCGGACTTTTCCCCGCATGTATGACCGCACTACCTCCGGCGCCGAATCATAGACGCAGCGCCGCACTGCGCCTCAGTCCCGCACTGCTCCTAACACACTGGCGAGGCGCAGCGGTCTTTACATGCTATGTATGAGCGCGCCCCGGCATAAATCAGGCGCAGATTCCGCCGGAAAACTAGCGGAAAGGTGTGCTCCGACCCGGCGAGATTCATACATGTGGCCGTAAGTAATGTATTAGCAAACTCATGTATTATCCTGTGCAATGTATGCACACAGTATGCCCTGACAGCAGGCTTTTGGCATTGCTGCAGCCAGAGAGCATGATCCACCAGTCCTCAAAAGACAGTGGGTGGTCATTAAGGGATTAAGGGATATTCTCACTACATTGATTAGCTTTAAACGTGTAGGCAAAGGAAAATAAAGATTATTTCCAAATACAATGCTGTTCTGATTTTGCCTACTTTTTCAGTTAGAGCAGTTGTTATTTTCTGCTTGTATACAAAAGCTTCCCTAGGCTGCCGACCACCACTCTCTGACCTTGCAGTTGCCGAGATGGTGACATCACTGTAATGGGTGTCCACACCCGCAACCCCGCTACTCCTGCTGCGAGTGGCGCCGTCATCCGGTCCTCGGGCCACAGGCACACTCACAGCTCTGTCCCATACTCGCCTCACCCCACCACACTCCTGTTGCTTGCTGCGTGCACGGCACTGCAGTTAAATTAAAAGAGACAGCGCACTGGTGATTTGCTATCACTTGGCGCTGACCCTATTTAAGTCCTGCCCCTTCCTCGATTACTGTTTACTGTTATTCCGTGTACCGTATCCTTAGTCTCCGTCCCTCGATCATGAACCTTTGCCACCTGTCCTGACCTTCCTGCCTGTACAGGACTACGAGCTTGCTTCACGATTTTGTACCATGCTACACCTCGGAAGCCACTGCAAGCAAGGAGTAGCGACCTGGTAGGGTTCCGCCGCAGCAAGTCAATTCTGCCTTGCTGCGGGCTCTGGTGAATACCGGACCTACTTAGATTCCACTCTCTGTTGTGGCTTATACCACCGCTTGCGGAGGTCCAGTTGATCCACATCTCTGGTCTGCCTTAACGGTAGGCCCACCGTTACAGTTCCATTCGGCCATGGATCCCGCCAAGTTGCCTTTGCCGAGCGTCTCTGACCTCACCACCATCGTGGGCCAACAATCGAAGCAGATCACGCAACAGGCGCAGCATCTTAACCAACTAACTGCCATGATGCAGCAGCCCCTCTCCATGATGCAGCAGCAGCAGGTTTTCATGGCTCCCTCTGTGGCAGCAGCCCCAGTGATGTCCATCGGCCCCAAGCTCCAGTTGTCCATGCCGACGAAATTTGAGGGGGACCATAAGGTCTGCAGGGGCATCATCACCCAGTGCTTTCTTCACGTGGAACTAATGGCCAGCGAGTTCCCGTCTGAAAGGTCCAAGGTCTCCTAAAAAAAGCCCTGGCCTGGGCTACTTCTCTCTGGGACAGAGATGACCCAGTCATGACCAGCCTCGCTATGTTCCTGCAGGAATTCCGTAGTATCTTCGAGGAACCAGCCTGTTCATCTTCAGCCAAGACCGTGTTATTGAACTTGTGGCAAAGGAACTCCTCCGTAGGTGATTACACAGTTCAATTCCACACTCTGGCTTCGGAATTGTCCTGGAACAATGCAGCATTGAGTGCCACATTCAAGAAGGACCTCTCCAGCCAGTTAAAGGATGCCCTCTCTGCCAGGGACCTTCCGTGTTCGCTGAGTGTGCGGATCCAGCTGGCCACGCATGTCGACGTTCGCTTCTCGGAGAGACCAGAGGGGCTCCGTGTAGTGCGTTAACCGGTCCAGTCACGTAGTCTACCCCATCTTGCTCCTGTGTTCCTACGGCCTCCACTGCCTCCTTCTCAGCCGGCCTCCGCAGAGGCCATGGAAGTGGATATAGCCTACCTGACTCCACAAGAACTATCACGATGACCTGAGGAGAACCTGTGCCTCTACTGTGCCAGCCCTAAACATTTCTGCAGGGGTTGTCTGCTTCGTACACAACATCTGGGAAACGCGTGCACCTAGGCTTTGTGGGAGAAGCGTCCCTAGGTGTGAGCAATCCCTCTCCATGTCTGACCTTGCCGGTTCAGATCACAAAGACTTCAGGAATCTCGTTCCAAGTTGCCGCTTTTCTGGATTCAGGATTAGCCGGTAATTTTATGGACGCTGCCTTAGTGACTCAGTAGCGCCTCCCAGTGGGCCCCGTAGACCACCCTCCCGTCATCTCGTCTGTTCGTGGTGAACTCCTGAGTGATTCCATCCAAATTCGGACAGAACCGGTGTCCCTTCAAGTGGGAGCATTACATAAAGAGAAGATTGCATTCTTTGTGTTTCCCCATTCTTCCTCTGCAATTCTCCTGGGTCTTCCGTGGCTGCAGTGCCATGCCCCTAAGTTCAATTGGAAGACGGGTGAAGTTATGCATTGAAAAAACTTTGAGATTCTCGGTTCACATAATTTGATCAAAAGATGTTTAAGCTGCCCACGACTTTCAACGTGATCTCAAATAGGGCAGTCCTACACTATTCTTTTACCTCTCAATAGAGCCTCCAGGCTTTTCACTGGGTCAACTGACCTCCTTTATCCAGAGAGAAAAAAAATAAATAAAAAAACCCAACCTGCAAGCCGCACCTCTCATGACAGCTTGTAAGAGTGGGCAGGTGCAGAAAATCACACTGGAGCGACCCGTTCCTCCCCATATAGAGTAAACTCAACAGACACCAAATCTAACGTATGGGTCTGCGCAAAAACCACTTCTGAAAAAACATTTGTGAACCTGGGTGCCACTGGCAGGGCTGCGGCACACATATATATATATATATATATATATACATGTACATACGCACTCCACTGCCAGCGGCACACTACTGCAAAAAGGGCAATACATTACGTGGAAATCCCTAAAGAAGCATTTATGCTACTATCATACTTGAAAAAAGTTAGAGATTCTCGGTTCACATAATTGGATGTGGCACCCAGGTTTGCATATGTTTTTTCAGAAGTGTTTTTTGTGCAGAACCATACGTTATATTTGGTGTATATTGATTTTAACCTATATGGGGAGGAAAGGGTCCCTCCATTTTGATTTTCTGCACCTGCCCACTCTTACAAGCTGTCATAAGAGGTGCAGCTTGCAGGTTGGGTTTTTTTATTTATTTTTTTCTCTCTGGATAAAGGAGGTCAGTTGACCCAGTGAGAAGCCTGGAGGCTCTATTGAGAGGTAAAAGAATAGTGTAGGACTGCCCTATTTGAGATCACGTTGAAAGTCGTGGGCAGCTTAAACATCTTTTGATCAAATTATGTGAACCGAGAATCTCAAAGTTTTTTCAAGTATGATAGTAGCATAAATGCTTCTTTAGGGATTTCCGCGTAAAGTTATGCATTGGGGACAAGACTGCCAGTCTCGCTGTTTAGTAGCACCTCGCCCGATGCGCCCCACGGTCGTCTCCTAAACCCCTGCCGGGTCTGCCGGCGCAGTGTCATAACTTTGAGGATGTCTTCTCCGAGAAGCAGGCAGAGACTCTTCCTCTTCATCGTCCTTATGATTGCCAAATAGACCTACTGCCCGGGACAAGTCCTCTCCGGCGTCGGGTCTACCCGCTGTTTGTACCAGAAACTCAGGCCATGTCGACCTACGTTTGAGAAAATCTTCTGAAGGGCTTCATCCGCAAGTCTACCTCTCGAGCTGGTACCGGATTTTTCTTCGTTGAGAAGAAGGATGGTTTGCTGCACCCTTGCATCCATTACCGCGGACTCAACAATATCACCATTAAAAACCGGTACCCGTTACTGTTAATTACTGAACTCTCAACTGTCTCCGGCGAGCCAGAATCTTTTCTAAGTTAGTTTTGCGGGGTGCCTATAATCACCTTCGGATTTGTGAGGGTGACAAGTGGAAGACAGCCTTCAATACTCGGGATGCAAACTTTTGGCTATCTGGTTATGCCCTTCGACCTATGCAACGCTCCGGCGGTTTTCCAGGAATTTGTCATTGACATATTTAGAGACCTCTTGTATACCTGTGTAGTCATCATTCTGGTTTTCTTGCCTGATCCAGAGTCCCACCGGTCCCGTGTGCGCCAGGTTCTGAAATAATCATCTCTATGCCAAGCTGGAGAAGTGCCTCTTCCACAAGACCAGTCTCCCGTTTCTCGGGTATATCATCTCGGACAAGGATCTGCAGATTGACCCCACAAAACTGTCCACCATTCTGCAGTGGCCACGACCCATCGGTCTCCGGGCCATACTGCGTTTCTTGGGGTTCACCAATTATTACAGGCAGTTCATCCCACATTTCTCGACATTGGTGGCACCGATTGTGGCACTCACCAGGAAGCATGGCAACCCAAAGCTATGGCCACCAGCCGCCAAAGAAACCTTCTCCATGTTAAAATCAATCTTTGCCTCTGCACCCGTTCTGTCCCGAAGTAATACAGAGAAGCCTTTCTTCTTATAAATTGACGCCTCTTCCGTGGGGGCTGGGGTGGTCCTCACTTAAAAAGGCATCAAAGGCAAGACCCGGACCTGAGATTTATTTTCCAAAACGTTTTCCTCCGCAGAAAAGAACTACACCATTGGGGATCAGGAATTACCGGCCATCAAGCTTGCCTTGGAGGAGTGTCGCCTCACATTCTGGAGGGTGCTCGTCCGGTAAATACCTTTACCGATCACAAGAATCTCCTGTACCTCCAGACAGCGCAACGTCTAAATCCACGCCAAGCCAGGTGGTCTCTGTTCTTCTCCCGCTTCAATTTTGTCATTCACTACTGACCAGCAGAAAAGAATATCAAGGCTGATGCCCTTTCTCATGCTTCAGATGTTATTGGAGAAGAGGCCACTCCTCAGCACACTGTACCCCCAGAATGTCTGATCTCCGCAGCTCTCACAAACCTCCAACGTGCACCCCTGGGTAAGACGTACGTGCGCCCTGGGCTCCGGAAAAGGGTTCTGAAGTGGGGTCATTGCTCTTGAGTTGCCAGACACCCCGGAATACGAAAATCTTGTTCACTGATATCCCGTTTCTACTGGTGGCCTGATCTTGCAAAAGATGTAAAAGAATTTGTGGAATCTTGTATTGCTTGTGCCCACAACAAATCTCCCCGCCTCAAATCTACGGGCCTGCTGCAACCTCTGCCTATTCCTAACAGTCAATGTGATTTTTAGGTCTTAACAACTAGATGGTCATACGTGACACATATATATACAGTTTCAGTTAGACTGGTCTAAATGGCTACAACCAAGATCGGACTTAATAGTCTGGAACCTGTTGGTGCTCAGAACAAGATTTATATAGGCTTCTTATACGGATATAATGTCATGGAGAAGTCAAAATGAAGTCAAGGTCAGTGTCTCAGACAAGTGTTAGGAAATAGAGTTTGAAGCCAAGCTAAGTACACTAATAGACAGCCTCAGCTACAACAGCTTAGAGGACTGGAGACAGGACTGGAACTAACAATCTGATGGTGCTCAGAATGAGGTTTATTTAGGCTGTTCATTTGGATTTGGTGTCATGTAAAATCAGAGAGAGGTCTTCAAAATTGGAGGTCCTACCACAGCTGTGCACTGTCCGCTGGTGTTGGAAACAGTTAACAGTTTTCTTGGTTGTTAAAGCCTTTGGGTATTACTAAAAGCACCAGATACCATTGGACCATTCCTTTCGGTTCTTCAAGCTTTATTGCCACTACTACTTCTGGATAATCCCAGCAAGACTGGTTAGGAATGTGAATGTTAGGTCTTAACAACTGGATTGTCAGACATGACACAGATAGACAGTCTCATGACAACATGGAGAATTTTTATTGTAGGTAACCAACTGTATTGTGTAATGATTAAAGTAACCAATGGTATTGCAAATTGTAATAAAAAATGTAAGAAATTATGATGGTGTTAAAGGAGTTGTCTCATTACGAGCTTTCAGCCTGTCAGTGTCCCTGGTAAGTTGAACTGAGGGGCGTGCTAGCTTGTCTGTCTCTTCTGCTCCCTCTCCCCCCTCCCATCAGCACACAGGCAGCTACGTAACTTTTATACAGGGGGGGGAGGGGTTTGCTCTCAGAGTTCACCCTGTGTGTGCCTGCCTAGGTCTGTTGCAGGAGAGGGCTGATCTATGAGTGTAGAGAGGAAGGTGAAGTGGTGTGCTAATAGAGCAGAGGGGATGCATGTGTTCCTATATCCCCTGCTTAGCTTACAAGTCTCCACATCTCCAGCAACAACAAGGGCAGTGTTACTATACTCAGGATGTCTCACTAATACTGGAGAACATAAAGTATTCACATGCCTGATCTCTATAGTATTAGTATAGTCACAGTTCCAAAGACATATCATGATTATAGTAACAGACAGGGTCACTGCTGTCACATCTATCTGTGTAGAGAGCAGGAGGAAGCAGGCACACACAGGGTTAATCCAGGCAGTAAGGACACAGACGACCCGAGTCCTCCTCCCCCTCCAGAAGCATTCTTTTTGGGAGGGGCTCTCTGCTCCGACCGTCTTCAAAGGTGATAGTCATTCAGACCTGACAGCCATAAGATAAGGATCAACGGGTGGGCGCTATAGAAATTTGAGGAGTGATGTATAATCAACGGGGGGCTAGCTCAAATCAGTAGGACTTTGAATGAACAATTTGAAAAGCTGCTTGTTTTTTAAAGTCTTTAAATTAAAAACCCAATCATTGTAGCGAGACAACCCCTTTAATGTTACTACACCTCTAAACCACCTATATAAAATCTTGTACCTGTTACTAAAAATAAAGAATTGTGCATCTGAATCAACTTGATGTCAGGCTTTAATCTTCTGACAAATGCGCTTTTGCCATTCTAAAAATTTAAATTTTTGGAAACCACCAAGAGAAAGTCACAGGTTAAATGACAATGGGATTAATAGCCAAAACCTCTAGTGCCCAGAACGAGGTTTATTTAGGCTGTCCATTTGGATTTGGTGCCATGTAAAATTAGCGAGAGGTCTTCAAAATTGAAAGCCCTTCACAGCGGCACGGCCCCACTGGTGCGGAACCATTGAAAGATGAGCCAAAAGGAAAAAGATTTTGTTTTGGGTTGTTAAGCCTTTACATATGGTAAGTAATCATTTGGCACAGTTTTCTCACATTACCGAAAACACTGGATACTGTTGGACCACTCCTTTAGGTTCTTAAAAATTTATGGCCACTACCAAATCTAAGGAATCCCAGTTGGATTGGTTAGAAAGAAATGTGAATGCTTAGTCTTAACCACAGCATGGTCAGACATGGCCCACTTGTTGAACTTCAAGTTGGGTTTGCTTTTGGGTGGTTTAGTGCCCGGGTAAAATAAAGTCATATTTATCTAATTGCTTTGAAACCTTTTTTTTCCGGTTAAACACAGCCTGAGACTGTTTGGGAAAAATAAAATAAAAATGGGGGGGGAAATTTTCCCCAAAAATTTGGGTTTGTTCCAAACCGCCGAATTTCTCACAAAAATAACTTCGTTCCGAAAATTTCTTCGGGATGAACCCCGTTAAAAAAAAAGCTATTTCCAGGCTGCAGGGCCCGAGGGTGCTGTAGAATTTTGCCATGCTAAAAATCAGAGGGGGCTTGTTTTTTCTTCATACAAGTTGTGTTTTTGTAACACCAAATGGACTCCGCCCCCCTTTTAAAACGCTTCACATAAAATTCCTGGGGACTTAAGAGGGGAAAACGACCAAAAAACTGAAGGGGAATGACCTTATAAAGCAAGAAGACAGCGAAAAAAACAAGCAGGCTCAGGTGGCAACACATGACAGAGTGTGGAGGGCGGCGGGGCCCCCCAGCAGCAGAGGTCAAGAGGGCACAAAGACTTTAAGAGGGGCAAAAACAGGAGTAGGGCCCCAGAGTGGCAGAATGACACGTGTGTAGGTTAGGCAGCACCACACAGCAGCATAGGCTAGCAGGGCACAAGGACATTCAGAGGTGGCAAAAAAGGATAGGCCCAGATGCACCAAAAGAAACAGTGTGGAGGTCACGGCAGCAGCAGCATGAGGTTCAGACAGTGGCACAAATGACACAAGTGTTAGGTTCACGGCAGCCAGCCACAGCAAGGCAGCATGAGGTCAGACAGTGGCATAAAAGACACAGTTTTGGAGGTATCACGAAAGCAGCAGCATTAGGGTCAGACATGGTCACAACTGACATTCTGGGAGGTGGCCATAAAACAGGATGTCATGCCAAGATTGGGACAATGACACGTGTGTTTGTGTCACGCAGCAGCCACAGCAGCAGCATTAGTGTCAGAGCATGGCACAATGACACAGTGGGTGTAGGTCACGGTCAAGCAGCCACAGCAGCAGGCATGAGGTCAAACATGTGGCACAATGACAGAGTGTGTTAGGTCACGGGGTCATGCACCACAGCAGCAGCATGAGGACAGACAGTGGCACAATGAACACAGAGCGTGTGCGCATGTCCACGGCAGCAGCAGCATGAGGTCAGACAGTGGCACAATGACATTCCTGGAGGTGGCAAAACAACTGGATTAGGCCACCAGAGTGGAACAAATGACAGAGTGGTGTAGGTCTCACGGCAGCAGACCACACGCAGCAAGCATGAGGACAGACAGTGAGCACCATGAAAATTCTGGAAGGTGGCAAAAACAGAGTAGGGCCACAGAGTGGGACAATGACGACATCGCGTGTGTAGTCACGAGCAGCGGAGTCCACAGCAGCAGCATGACAGTCAGACAATTGGGCACAATACACAGTGTCGTGCTAGGTCACCAGCTCAGCCACAGCAGCAGCATGAGCGTCAGACAGGTGGCACAATGACAGAGTGGTCGGAGGTGGGCGTGGCAATACCAGTTCCCTTTGTAAGATAGGTTGTAGCAGATGGAAAATTGTCTCAAGCAGATGTGTGGCATCAGCTGGTGTCGGCATTCAGAATAGGGCAGAAGTTTGAACCCAGACTCATTTCTCACAGTTGGGGTGAGGCTTCATGGAGAGCTGATGTATTTCTGACGCCAAAGGCAAATTGGAGTGTGGAAATCCTGGCCTAGTCCACGCCTGAATCATCTTGACAACGGTCAGTCGTTCCACAATTCCATGGACAAGGCGGCGCGATATTCTCCTTGGGGTAACGCATGGCCACCCTCCCGCACTGAACACACCCCCGAACTGATGCCACTCTAGTGGCCGTAGCATGACAGCTCTCCTCCACTAGCAGAACAATCGGCAAGATCTATAGTGGCCACCACATCCAGTTTTGCTGCCCAGTAAGCTGCAAGCGGATCTTCTAACTGGGGTGGATCATACTGAATCATGCTGATTTTCCCAAGTAAGGCCGACCACCCTTTTTGGTTCAGGTCTGCTCCAGAGTCTTGCTGCTGCTGCTGCTGGCAACTGCCCTCCTCACTAGGCGGGTTGAAGGAAGCTGCCTCATCATGACCATCCAGACTATAGGTTGCTGCTGATTGGAGCTGGTACTGCTCCGAACCCCCCCCCACCTTCCCCCAGCAGCCGTGGCAAGTAGTACTATGTGCGCTGAAGAAACCCCCCTGTGCAGGACGGAGTGGGACGATTGGACTGCACATAGGCATCGCCACTGAACTATACGGAGAGATTTTCCCTATATATTTGAGTTTTGTACCTCCATCTCACAAATCGCATGAGGGATAAAAGCTCCCATGTTATGGAAGCCGCTGGTAGCGAGGAAGTTCCAATAGGGTGGAGAGCCAGAAGTCGATCCCTCTGCCGGATGCAGACTATTCGAACCTGTCACGCTAGCCAGGCAAATCAGCATGCTGCGGGCCATTCTGCAACAAGTGACTCCGAGGGTGCACCCCTGCCTCCATCTCCACTGTATACTGCCTATGGTGCTTCGGGTCATCTGCCTCGTCCTTCCCATCTCCATCTACCACCTCCAGCTGCTCCTGCTCCTCCTCTCTTGTCACCTAGGGGTAGAAAATCCACTTAATTCTACCAGAACAATGCTTCTGCTCCAATATCCCCTCCCTCCTCCTCCTCCATTTTCCAGTTCCCCACCGGACTCAGTGTGGTGCTGCGAGATGTAGCTCCACGTCTCCAGTCCCCCCCTATCCCAGACAGGATTATTCAGCATACTGTTCCAGGACTATGAAGCAGTAGGAATGAACGTTATTATCCGTGAGACCCTGCGACCTGACAAATAATGGTGGCCTCCTCGAATGGAGCCTCAACAAAACGACCAGGGTGGTCACTGCATGAGCTGCCACTGCTGACATCAAAGTTTACACTAGAGTGATTACTCCTGTCCGCCTCTGGATCATCAAAAAAATCGTTAATGCCTTTCTCTGTTCATACCAGAGTCGTTCCATAGTGCATGCTTGAATTCCAACTGGTGAAACATCGCGCATATCAGAGTGTGTATGTGGGAGGCACCCGTTCTGCCGCTGTGCAACCAAGGAGGGTGTTTCCTGGGCTTGTAGATAATGGATATAAGTGCATGCACAGTTTCCGGCCATTCTCCAGAATAATCATCTGAAAGAGATCGGTGAGAAGACTTCATGAGAACACCGTTTTCACAACCATATTGAACACGTGGCCATGCAGGGCGCTATGGACCAATCCCTCCTCCGGTTGCAGACAAGGACATCCATCGTCCACCCAAATTGTCCCGACTACCATGTTACCGAGATTTGCAGTTGGCGCGAAAAGCCACACATCGATTCTTGCTGCATGACGCGTAGCAGTTCTCCCCGGAGTGAGCTTCGTTTCACGACGAAGGCAAGCCAGGAGTAGAACTGCGTGACATCAAAATCACCTCTGTGTGCCCTACACATTTGGTATGATTGGAGCAGTACTCTGTGGAGCTCTGAGATGGAGCGTGGTGCGTGGTCGAGAGGAAACCGAGGAGGCGGGGCGAAACATGTGAGCGCCCTAGCCACAGTTTGACAAACTGTGATGGAGTAAAGCGGCGAGCTCTCCTGTCCAGTTGGTTGTGTGTGCCTTGGTCCTTAAGCCACATTTATATCCCAGTTGGGAAGAGTCCACCAATTAGGAAAGTGAGGGACTGCAGCACCAACAACTGGGACAGGAGCGACGGTCACTTCCTTGCACCTTCATTAATGGTTGCGGACGCATCACCTGTTGTTCCTGCATCTTTACTAGCGACCACATACAGCTGAAATCGATTACTCTGCTTGGACGCCATGAAAGTAGCGAGTGAGCAGGACAGCATCCCTCGGACCCGGTCTAGAAATGCATGGGTGCTCTCACAGCAGACACACAACTCACCTCTCTCTCTCGCAGAGGCGAGCTCTGATGCTGGAGACGCGATTGACGTGGCATGCAATGGCATGCGTGCCACTCAGGCGAATCTGCTCTGCTGCGAGACCAAGCATCTTGTGCCAACGAGTAAGTTCTCCTAACATCCAGAGACCACCGGATGCGTGACGTCTAGAACTGCTGGTTACACGGCCAGACATGTAGCACTACTAGTGCCAACGTTAAGCTCCCTGGCCACGCTTCACTTTTCCTCGCCTACAGATTACTTACATATACCCACAATTATCGGCTCCACTCCGGTTCTTAGCAAAGTGACCTCGCACCCACACTTGCTGAGTATCGGATTTTACAACCGGCCCAACCCGCTCCGCACTGATGACTACTGCTGCCGGCTGCCCTTACTGTTAGACTCCCCTTCGTCGCTGCTACTTTCCTTCTAGACCTGCGAAAGCCTGTTTTCGTGAACTCTATATTGAACCCCCGTGGGCAATCCTGAGCAATGGAGCATCCGAGAGCTAGGCTCCCACAAGATTCACTCACACACCGCATGCAGAGGAGAGTCACACACAACTCACCTACTAGAGCGCGGTTCCAAAAATACGCCAGCACGACCCACTTTGCCTTGAGACTCTGCTGAGCGCCGTGCACTCACTCACAGAGCCTGACGCGCAAGCTGGACGCCCTCCATGTCTCCTAGAAGACGATTTGAAATGAAGCCCTTGCTCCATCGGCTGCCAACGCGTGCGGTACGCGTGTATTCTCACATCATTCATCTATTTGATGTTTTACATTGTCCCACAGGGTAACTCCTCAATCACTAAGTTTTGTTATGCAAGGCTGATCACCCTCACAACATGACCTCCCATGCCACTCTCATCTAACATCTATACTTGATCGCCCAGCCTACCGTGCGCACAATAGAAAGCAGGGGATAAATTGGCCCCATTTCTTCGCTGACCAAGTTAGCTCTGACAAACTTTGCCCTCCTCAAATTGTTCATCCGTCCAGAGCTAGTATAGTTGGCGGAGCTGAGCCCAGCACCACTATTAGTAGGAACTCCCTTGCTGAGGGAAAAACTCGCTGATAGAGGAAACTATAGAGAGGCGGGGCTGAGGACAGGTGAGTGCCGCTGACTAACCGCTTCCCAGGGTCATGCAGCCAACTAAGGTTGTGTCTGCGCGACGTTCTCCCCGACTACTTTCGGCTTCTATAGGGTCTGTCCGTAATCGTCGTATACATCAGGTCGCGCAGATAGTTGCGATTGGAGACCTATGTCATGAAACCACATTCAAGCAACCAATCTTTGGCGGTTCTTGCGCGAATTACTCACCACAAGCTTGTCCGAGCTAGATTGACAATCGGACAGTTGTGCGCCTCACACGACGCTGAGTGAACCCCTGTCCTGCTGACGTCCCCCTTGCTGACTGCGACCTGGCCTGGAATGTTTGTGTGTGCTCTGCCACTCGCAGTGCGAGAAGAAGAGCCTGCACCTATCTCTGTCTGACATACAGTTTGGATTCATAACTGTACAGAGACACTGTATTTAAGAAGGGATAATATCTGCGATACTGAAATAAAAACACACCTCTGTACTCTTTGACGACAAATGAACTCCATATCAAGCCCTGTCTAACCTTGGTTCACAAACCCTTGAGGATATAAATTTGCGCTCCACAAATTTCCCTGAGCCAAGGAAAAATTGAGCACTAAGCGGATATGTGCCGTTTTACACAAAACTCAAATGTAGTACTTCTTTTCTACTGAATATAAAGCACAAACTGAGCTTAATTAACCAATCGGATAAAGCGAATTATGCCTACAATGTAATTTCCTATCTGTGAGCCGGTGAAAAACAAAGTTCTTTTACTGAGTACAGCTGCAGAAATAAAACGCTTCTAATTTAAACTCCACTTGAATAGTTACAATTGTACATCAAAAGAATTGAGCAGAAATACCAAAAATGAACGGTTATTGTAATTGTAAAAACGGCTGAGTTTCTTTAAATGAATTAACAACAGGAAACTGGCTTAGATCCCCCTTGTGATCATGATCAATTTCTAGAGTGAGCAGAATAGCATTAACAATGTATATTTGCAGTCAGTGCTAGTGGTACGGCACACTGGGAGACATGTCAGATCCAATAACCCATAACTCGCCAAAAAATAAATCTCAAAATACAGAAACGTTAAGAGGACAAGCGTCGTCCTGAACAAGCTAGAGACACCCCACAGCAAATCGCTATATCAAAAAAACTCAGTTTTCTTACTCTTCTATGTAAGAGATATCAGCCGTGGCAACAACCTTCCCCTGACAGGAGCAACAGTGAGAAGCGTAGTTGTGACTCCCGGCGTCGCGCCTGCGGGACTCGTATATACACAGCTCATGCAGTGACGTCACGAGGAAACCCGCCAGGTCTCAACTGATCTTCTCGAGCGACATCTCATATCACTCTCTGAGCAACATCTGTCCAATGCAGGCTATAGCCCTATTCTTATTTCCTCACCAGAGTTGCTTTGCCCCATTTAGACGCCATGTGCCTCGCTACAGCCATCTTTTATCACACTCTAAAAAACAGCGCTCAACAACTTTCAGATCTCACCGCACACGAACGTCCACCAAACTTCGACCTTCGTTCAGTTAACTGAAAAGTTTTTCCAGAAATTCTAAATCGAATTCCCACTTCATTAGAATCAATTCGCCCATCTCTATATATATAACACTATGAAAGAAATTGCCGTGCACATTCTCCAGATAATAATGCCCAAAAATATAAATTAAGCTGCCAGGTTTATCAAGAAACAAAAAAAATCAATCCATGAAATAATATGAGTAGCTTCCTCAGTTTTCTCTCTCTCGCCCTCGTTCTTACGATCATTATAAAAGATGCCGAATGACGGCCCTTTCTCGATCCTATCTTCATCGCATGCAGATCAGGGAGGTCTCCACAACACTCACCCCCGTGAACAGAGGAGGCAATTAAAACTTAAACCAGGTGTTCATGTAAAAGTACATTGTCTATCACTCTAAACTCATAAAAAGACAGTTCCATCTCTCTTGGAACGATCGATTCACGTCTACATTTCAAGAAAGCGTAAGGGTAATTAGTAGAGAACCATAAGATCATTCTCTATTGTAAATTGAAAGACATCTTACCACCGTACCTTCAGCTCCCGAGAGTAAGGAAGTCACACATGTCTCTGGTAAAAGTAAGAAGCTTCTTTAGGCTGCTCTGCCAAAGTTAAAAAGCAAGAATGGGAAAAAAAGAAAAGCGAAAGCCGTTGTACTTGGTTTCAATGACAGACGTGAGAAAACAGTAATGGCTGGCTCAAATGTGTTCGGTCAAATGTAACTGGACAGCAATACACTAAGTGTTGTTAACAGGCATTTAAGCAAACGTGGGGTCGTTAGACCATCTCGAGCGCGAAAATAGAAACGTAGGCCTTCACTTTTACAACAGTCGCGTATATGACAAATGTATGCTTGTTCATAGGAAGCCGATACAATAGTCAAAACTACTATTTTATAACGCCTTGACATGCTGCCAGATTTTTCAATACTTGTTCTTAGCTTGTGTTTCAAGTCGAAAATTTCAACCATAAAAGAAAGATTTAGAAAAATTTGCAGAGTAAACTCATCTTCATGCTGTTTGTCACATGATAACATTTAATCAGTCCCAGGCAGTTATCATCAAGAACTGAGGAAACAGCTATTGAGGTCATTCTTAAAACCAGAATGCAAAATCCCGTTGTCACTAAAAGAACGCAGACCAAAAGTATGACTACCTCAATACCAATCACCTTTATGGATTACTTAGCTCCCGTCTTTTCATTGGCATTGAATAACTTCTGCGAAGTGCGCTCCTCCACCAGCCACAAAATCTTCAGAGTGTCAGACTCGAGTGCCTCACTCACCTACCCAAGCTTCTCATTCCAAAACAGCAGCTTTTGCAACTCCTAATCTTCTCGATTTTTACTCATGCCACAGATTACAACAACAACTCACAGATCTTGGAAGACGGTACACCCTTCTCTGTCTCGCACTCAATAGTTCACACCTCCCTAACCCTATGAATCCTGCTCCTCCCCTAAATTAGAATGCTATGTCGAACTAACAGTAAATGTCACATACCACAAGAGTCTCACGTTAGACTACGAGTCAAACTTCCATATGCGACGCGACACAGTAGTGATGTTCGGTTGCGAGGCGCTGGATAGAACTTGAACCCCATTAAAGTCAATTTGGAAGAAGATTTTTCTCGTTTATATTTTCTATAACCTCTATACATGGTGAGTGAGAAAGCCCAGTAATTTTACCAACCAACCAGACCAACCCAACTATTTAGAATAATATTTCTCTTCTGTACCAGCGAGATTTGGTCGAAACTTGGCATTATACAATTATTGAACCCGTCCAAAACTGTAAAAAAATTCGAACTTTTCCTCCACTCAGAGAATTAATTTTCAACCAACCAACCCCACTATTTTAGAAATAATTTCTTCATTATAGGAGAATGAGACGCTTATGAGTTTATAAAACGATCTCACCCCCAATTAACTACCTGCAAAAACTGAACTTTTTGGCACTAAGAGTAAATTTAGCAAATCCAAGCACTCTGTAAATATTACTGGTAATGTTCCATGTTATATGATAAAGTTGAGGTGCGTTTATGTGAGGCCTGAAAAATGTCCCAAATAAACAGCTTCTGGTTGTGGGAAAGATCACAGCCAGCAATAACAAACTCCTAACTATGATGGATCCTATGGAGGGGAGAATGCTACTTGATTCCCTACAGCTTGCTGCGCACGCCCCCTAACTAAACTACCTAACTAATCTAAATAGCACTTTCCTGTCTAAAATCACTAATCACACAAATCTTGTGCCGTGCATGCAAGCAAGCAGACAAGAAATGCAGTACAGAAGCTGACTGAAAAATGGCATTCAGAACGAGCAATAAACAAGTGGACAATATATCTATAATATGGTCCCATTTGTGATTTGAGCAGCCAATGAGAGCCCTACACCTCAGCGATGACGTGGTTGACACTCTATCTGGTGCTCGGGGCCACCCTGATTGAATGGCCGGCCAAAAGTAGAAGAAAGGCGCGATTAAATTATTAAAATGGAGTGCCGAACGCCATGGCAAACACAGAACAATTTACTTCGAAGCGAACAGTAAAAGTGTTTGGAGTTCAAGTTTAGTGAAAATGCAAACTTAATTTTTCTCCGAACGATTTCGAGATCTCAACACTAAATCCTACAATTAGAGAAAGTACCTGACCACCTTTCTGCAACAGCCATGGATGAATAGAGAACTGATATTTTTTAAGCAGACCTCAGCTTTGAATTATAAAGGAGAAAAACAATCCAATTATGGAGACTTGGCTAAATATAATTTTGTTTAATTGATTAAAAATAAAAACACAAACCCCAAATCTCACCCTAAAAAAAGAAAAGAAAAAAAACACCCTTCTTACCCAGGGCAAGGGCTACCCCGAGCTGCTACTTGATCCTACAGACAGGGACGTAATTGGAATACAAAGGGCCACAGAGCAAAATAAGATGGAGCCCCAGCACCTAGTGACAAAGTAAAACCGTAGCATAAGCAGCAATGATTAAAGGTCTAAATAATATCGCCTTATATCAGAGAACCCACAGTAGTAGTGCTAGATATCACAAATCTGCCAACTACTTGTTCCTTACAAAGAAGAATAATGTTCTTGCACCTGGGTGGGGACCTTTCAACCTCAGGGACCCATATCAGCCGTTATCAGGTGCATAGCTATGGGGGGTGCGGGGGTAGCAGTTGTCCCGGGCCCTTAGCCTGGGGTGGCCCTAAACCCCTTCTGCCACAAAATTTTGACATCGCATTTTAAGTGGACATGGTAGCTGGGGGGCCCGTTTCATTTTTGCATGGGGGCCCAAAGGCTTCAAGTTACCCCTTGGCTGTTATTCTGCTATGGCTATTTTATCCCCATCCCTCAGATACAAAATTACCCCAAACGGGCCCGGACAATTGGTGCAAGGGGGCATCCCCTGGGGGGCACCACCTTGCCCGTCACGTGGGGGGGGGTGTGCATAAACATAGTATACCCGTGCTTTCACCCGGCCGCCCGGGCGCCGGGTCTGGCAAAACACACACTGTTTGAAGCGGTTTGCTATTCCCACCGGCTCCCGGGCGCTTTGGGTCTACAACACAGACTGTGATTGACAGAAGCAGCTGCTTGGCTGCAGCACAGCGCTCAGTCTTACCATTGGCTGCTGCTGCTCAACTGTCCCACCACCTCGCCCTCCTCTGCTGCGTGACGCCGTCTTCTGCAGAGCACATGACCACAGGTGCCGTGCAGCTACGTGCCTCACTGAGTCCTGAGTTCCCCGGGGCAGGGCGGACACGGAGCTAAGTCGGGGAAGTCGAGACTGATGACCAACTACCTGAAAATTCTGCACACAGAGGTCTTTTAATTTGAAGGGGCAGTACAGTGTGTCTTTGGCCCGGGGGGGGGGCGGGGCCCACGGGGGAATTGATCTCGGGGGCCCACCCTGATGTCATAAAATATTAGGGCCTTCGGACAAAGGCCCCCTTTTTTACCACATAATCAGTGTGCAAAAGAACTGTATTGTGTAGTACAATGAAGAGAGTCCATATCGTCTGCCCCAACATATCATAGCACAGGCTAAGTAGCTCCATCCTATCCCCCCCACCGGCCCAACAAAAACCCCCCCCCAAAAAATTCCCCCCCCACGTTTCCCTTGGTACGCACCTCACCCCCTTCAAAAAATAAACCCCACAAAAAAAAAAGTAAAAGTGTAACCCTATACAGGGTCAGGTGTTCCCTCTTTTCAATCGGGGGACAGTGTCGCTGGCATTATACTAATCCGATTAACCTAAAACACGCCATAAGAGCCACAAAAGGGGTCAGACACCAGCTCAGGTAAAACCCCCCCCCCCCCCCCCCCCGCCCCCCCCCCCCCGCTATAGAGACCACATGAGGCAGACCCAGTCAGGTAAAACCCAAAACACACCCATAAAAAAACCACATAGAGGTCGACACCACTCGGGTTAACCTACAAACCCCATTAAGACCACAAGGGTTTCAGACACCGTCAGGTAAACCACAACACTGCCATATAAAACCCACATAGGGTCGAACCAGCCAAAACCCTACAACACGCCTATAGAGACCACAGGGGTCAGACACCAGCTGGGTTAAAAACCTACAACATCCCCATATAGGACCACAAGGGTCAAACCAGCTCAATCACATCACATTACAGTGAAACAGCATACCCCAATACAGAAGTAAAAAAACCCCCTGAAACAGAGACTCACCGGAGACATTTTATTGTGAGTCTTTTCCTTCTCTCTGAGTCGTTCTTTTTCCCTTTTTTTCCCCCTCACCCGTTCCACCCCCCCCCTGATGACTTGTCCCGGCCAAAACCATCCCTGAGAAATTACACACAAATTCTTAGATTCTAAAATTTTTCAGCACTTTTTCCCTATTCCCACCTCTGTACAAACTACCCAGGGATGGAAGAGGGGGTACAACCCATAACTTAGAGGCCTAGTATCCGGGGGTTGGGGGTGGGGAGAGGCTAACCCCCCGGAGATAATGGAAACATGGGCTGCTTCCCTTTTCAATTATTTACCAGGTAAGTAGAAGACCCTAGGGGGGTAGGAAATGGGAAGGCCCCCGGTAATAGATAGGCCCTATTTTGCTATGAGACCCCCCCTGGATATTGGAAGCCTGGCCCCAGGTAGGGGGTGGTACCTGCCATGGGGGGAAGGGAAAAAGCCCCCATTTTGATAAGCAGGCCAAGTTTGGGAAGTTGATAGGCTACAGTTAGGGTTGGGGGACCCGTTAGGTAGGCTGAGGTAGGGGTTGGGGGGTCCCAATAGGGGGGTTTTTTGGGGGAATTTTTTTGGTAGGGGTGGGTTTCCCCCAGTTAGGAAGCTGTAGGTGTTTTGGGTCCCCTTTATAAAGCTGCAAAAGTTTGGGACCCCCTTTTAGGGAGTATCGGCAGTTAGGCTCCCTTTTGGTAGATACAGAAAGTTTTGGGGGGCCCCTTTAGGGGTATTAAAGGGATTAAAGGGTCCTTTAGGTAGTGTACAGGCAGTAGGGGTTTTTCTTTTTTTTGGTGTTACATAGTAGGGGCCTCCTTTTGCTGTGTGAGGAATCAGGGCCCCCCTTTAGCTAGTGGCAGGAAGTCGGGCCCCCTCTTTAGCCAGTGGGTAGGAGTCGGGCTCCTTTTAGGTAAGGGCCCCCAGGGCCCCCCTTTATGGGGTTTTTGGCAGGAGTGGGGCCCCCCCTAGTTATCAGGGCCCCCCCTTTTGATAGTCAGGGCCCCCCTTTATCCCTTTTTGTACCCCGGGCCCCCCTTTTATCCTTTATGTAGTCGGGGCCCCCCTTTTTTAGTCGGGGGCCCCCCTTTGTTAGCCAGGGGCCCCCATACGTACCAGGGCCCCCTTTGTTAGTCAGGACCCCCCTTTGTTAGTCAGGACCCCTTTGTTAGTCAGGGGCCCCCCTTTGTTAGTCGGGCCCCCCTTTTTGGCCGGGCCCCCCTTTAGTACCCCGGGGCCCCAAAATTTTGTAAGGGCCCCGTATTTGTCAGGGCCCCCTTTATGTTGGGGGCCCCCCCTTTTTGTAGCCAGTGCCCCCCTTTAGTAGCCAGGGGCCCCCCCCTTTATTAGCCACGGCCCCCCATATTAGCCACAGCCCCCTTTATGTACCCGGCCCCCTTTTTTAGCCAGGGGGCCCCCCTTTAGGTAGCCAGAGCCCCCTTTTATAGCCAGGGCCCCGCTTAATAGCCAGGCCCCCCTTTAGTACCCGGGCCCCCCCTTTTGTTAAGGGGCCCCCGTGGGGCCCCTTTTGTTAGCCAGGGCCCCCCTTTGTTTGCCAGGGGCCCCTTTGTGCCGGGCCCCCCTTTGTACCAGGGCCCCCTTTGTACCCGGGCCCCCTTTTTTAAAAATTTAAACCAGGGCCCCCATTTGTAGCCATGGCCCTGCTTTAGTTAGCCAGGGCCCCCCTTTTTTAGCCAGGGTCCCTTTTGTAGCCAGGGCCCCCTTTAGAAAAGCCAGGCCCCTTTTTCCCCCTTTTTAAAAGCCAGGGCCCTGTAGGGGAAATTAAAAAAAAAAAAGTAGCCAGGCCTCCCTTTAAGTAGCCGGGCCCCAAAATTAGTCAGGCCCCATAGTTGTCAGGGCCCTTTTGGTGCCCGGGCCCCCTTTATCCTTTTGTAGCCAGGGGGCCCCCCTTCACGTAGCCAGGGGCCCCCCTTTGTTAGTCAGGCCCCCCTTTTTTAGTAGGCCCCCTTTTTAGTCAGGCCCCCTTTGAGTCAGGGCCCATTGTTACCCCGGGGCCCCCTTTGTGCCGGGCCCCTTGTTAGCAGGCCCCCTTTTTATCAGGGCCCCCCTTTTTGAGTCAGGGGGGCCCCCTTTTTTAGGCAGGGGCCCCCTTTTTGTTGCAAAGGCCCCCTTAGGTAGCCCGGGGGCCCCCTTTTTTAGCGGTCCCCCCCTTTTTGTAGCGGCCCCCTTTTTTAGTCAGGCCCCCCTTTTTGTCAGGGCCCCCTTTTTTTTTCCCCGGGCCCCCTTTTGTAGCCCGCCCCCTTTATGTACAGGGCCCCCTTTATGTGCCATTGCCCCCCTTTATTAGCCGGGCCCCCCCCTTTATTAGCCAGGGCCCCCCTTTTTACCGGGCCCCCCCTTTTTAGCCCGGGCCCCCCCTTTTTAGCCGGGGCCCCTTTGGTTTGCCGGGGCCCCCCTTTAGATAGCTAGGGCCCCCCTTTGTAGCAAGGGTCCCCCCTTTGTTAGCCAGGGCCCTCTTTAGATAGCCAGGGGCCCCCTTTAGTAGCCAGGGCCCCCCTTTAGATAGTCAGGGTCCCCTTTAGTTAGCCAGGACCCCCCTTTAGTTAGCCAGGACCCCCCTTTGTTAGCCAGGGTCCCCCTTTAGATAGCCAGGGCCCCCCTTTGTTAGCCAGGCCCCTTAGGCAGGGCCCCCTTTAGATAGCCAGGGCCCCATTTAGATAGGCAGGGCCCCATTTAGATAGCCAGGGCCCCCTTTAGGTAGCCAGGGCCCCCTTTGTTAGCCAGGGCCCCCTTTAGTAGCCAGGGCCCCCTTTGTAGCCAGGGCCCCCCTTTGTTAGCCAGGGCCCCTCTTTTTTCGTCTCGGCCCCCTTTAGTCGCCCGGGCCCCCCCTTTTTAGCCCGGGCCCCCCTTTGTTAGCCAGGGCCCCCCTTTGTTGGCCAGGGCTCCCCTTTGTTGGCCAGGGCCCCCCTTTTTAGCCAGGGCCCGCCTTTTGTTAGCCAGGGCCCCCTTTTGTTAGCCTGGGTCCCTTTTGTAGCCAGGGCCCCCTTTAGAAAAGCCAGGGCCCCTGTAGGTAGATTTAAAAAAAAAAAAAGAACAGCCACTTACCTGGCTCCGGCTCCCCGCCTTCAGCCTGCCGGGGAGAGCAGCGGAGCGCAGCGCAAGCGGCTCTGTGCTCCGCTGACACTGCGCAGCCCCCGGGAGTCGGGGACATTAGTCCCCGACTCCCGGCCCGGTCTCTGGACGCTCGGGACGCGGACCCAGGCGTCCAGGGACTGGATACGCGGCCGGGCCCCGGGGAGCGATGGCACTGCCTCCGGGGCCCACAGCGGCTCGGGGGGGCCCACCGGGGGATTTACCTATCCCCTGGCGGCCCAGTCCGAGCCTGAGTGTGTGTCACTAAGCTACCTATACTTCCATCACCTTGCTGCTGGCTGGGTTAGTGCATGGGATGGGCCAGGCAGACATCTTGTGATGTGAAGTGGAGTGGGCAATTGACAGACTGCCAGGCAGTCTGCAGACTCCTCATCCAGCAGGCTGTGACTATAAAGGTATGTTCACACGGCGTCTTGCTTCCATGTGAACATACGCTTTTGGGATGAGTTGGCGCCGTTTGCCTCATGTGCCTAGGGCACCAAAATGGCTTGTCCCGGCCGTGGCCCTAACACAGAAGAAATCCTGACATGAACATGAATGAGATATAAATACCAAGACAAAATCCTTCAATCTGCCAGATTATAACAAACAAAAACACTATTTGCATTATGGCAACATCCAAAAGCCCATGGTCATAGGGGTCCACTGGTAACGGGGTAACTATCATTTTGTATCTGCTCAGCTCCTCTTGCTCTATATCTACAGATCGGACAGTGTGTACAATGTGACGGGTTCCCTTTAACCCTATTAAAGAATAAAATAAATATGCCAATAATGTCCTTACTGGAATCCATAAGATATAGTGACGCCACTTCTAGCCCGATATCAAAGCAACCAGAATTCCATATGATACATAACTGATACACTACATGAGAGCGCAGAGATATAACAATCAGCCGACGGCCAAAAGATTTAGGATGCTAAACTGCAACCTGTTCAGTGCTACTTAGCAGCAAGTTTTTTTTAGAAATCCCTCCTAAGTGCAGACATAATGGCCACGAAAGATACGTGATCACAGATACTGGTTCCTAGAGCTTGATGAAACTGATAAACGAGACCCTAAATGGGAGGGGGCTGCATCTATAACATCCATATGCAGTGTTGGGCTGGGATAGCTAGAGCCCCCAGTTGGAGGTGACTATAGGGGCCTAGCAGCCGAGCTGTTTCCGGGTCCACCAGTGGAATTTATTTTAGGGGCCCAAAAGATGGCAGTCAGATTTCAGATTCCCAGCGGCCCAGTACATTAT
Source organism: Phyllomedusa bahiana (assembly GCA_025379985.1). Lineage (NCBI taxonomy): Eukaryota > Metazoa > Chordata > Amphibia > Anura > Hylidae > Phyllomedusa > Phyllomedusa bahiana. Next base: position 71,498 of record JAODAL010008339.1, on the reverse strand, counting down.
GGCTGCAGGAATCCGACGTCGGTCCAGAGGAACATACAACATGTTTTGTATTCCGACTGACGTTTTTTTACGGTTTAGGAAAATCTCAGTGAAAAAATCCATGCTGTATAGACTACAGCACAGTTTTACGGTATAGACTACAGCACGGTTTTACGGTATAGACTACAGCACGGTTTTACGGTATAGACTACAGCATGGTTTTATGGTATAGACAGCAGCACGGTTTTACGGTATAGACTACAGCACGGTTTTATGGTATAGACAACAGCACGGTTTTACGGTATAGACTACAGCATGGTTTTATGGTATAGACTACAGCAAGGTTTTACAGTATAGACTACAGCACGGTTTTACGGTATAGACTACAGCACGGTTTTACGGTATAGACAACAGCGCGGTTTTACGGTATAGACTACAGCATGGTTTTATGGTATAGACTACAGCACGGTTTTTCTATTGAGGGCTGCACAACGCTGGGTACAGTCAGTTTTTTAGCGGATTCAAAATACTGAATCTGCTGAAAAACCGACTGAAATCCTGGCTGTGTAGACATAACCTGAGTGCCCTAGAATCAAATCTGAAGGCAACCTCTTCATGGAGTTTCCTCACATAACCATAATTTAGACATTTTGACAGGCAATGACAAAGTTCAGACCTCCACAATTCAGGGTTAGAGCGCTGCTGCTTTTGCATTGTGTTTGCATAGCTATTGCTGCCACAACAGTGGGCACCTATAGTCCTCAGCTTGGATTATGCACGCCACCCACCTGCACAGGCTTTTTAATCAATCAGCTCAGGTTTATAGCTGGAATCTTCTAACCCTGAAATGTGGAGGTCTGAACAGACCCTGAGAGAGGTAGCATGTAGTGTAGGTTCCCACCTGTATTGAGGTCACCTTGCTGCAGTAGATGGACACTTACAGTTTTGATAAAAAAATGTGCACTAAGAACCTCACATTTTTTCATATATTCCATAGTAGCAGAAATGCTGTTCTAAAAAATTCTTATGTCCATTTTGACTGTTTTGTAGTGCTTATAGAGCGCTGCTGATATTGTATTGTGTTTGCATAGCTTTTGCTGCCACAACAGTGTGCACCTATACGTTTATTCTTCAAAACGGATGTACTAACCAGATTTTGTATTTTGAAAGTCCTATTCTACGGCGATATTTGCTACATATAAATCAACAGAGATTGAAATCTGATCCATATTTCAGCTTCCATTATCTTACGTAAGGAAGAAAGAGCTCTGGGACAGGAGATCAACCCATTGGTGAAACACCAACAAAGCTGATTTTGACTGATCTGCTCCATATTACCAGTTATATTCCTGGAACATGAGAAGACACCCACATGAGCCCAAACTCCATGAAGATGGCCCAAAAGCCTTGCAACCACATGGGCGTTGGAGACAAATCAGATAACATCTTCATACAGTTTGTTTGGATTTCTACCGCATAGAAATAATAAAAAGCTTATAGGCAAAACTAGGGATCATTGTTTCAGCTTTCATTGTCTTATGTAGAGGGACAATGGCCGTGTCATATGAAATTTGGTCTTAATGAAACACTGCACAAGCAGCTGAGATTCACTTATCGGTCAGGGGAGGAAACTTAATAAACCCCAAAGAATTTTTATGAAAATGTTGCACTGGACAGATTTGATCTCAAGACCAAAGTCTTGTAAAGAAACAATGCTAATCGTTGGTTCTTCTTCTACCCCAAAAGCGAACACAGCTTGACCAGAAAGTGTAAGTCTGAAGCTGTAGAACCACCCACAGCCTGACCAGCAAGTGAGAGCCTGAAGCTGTAAAAATGAACACAGCTTGACCAGGAAGTGTAAGTCTGAAGCTGTAGAACCACCCACAGCCTGACCAGAAAGTGAGAGCCTGAAGCTGTAGAAGCGAACACAGCTTGACCAGGAAGTGAGAGCCTGGAGCTGTAGAAGTGAACACAGCTTGACCAGGAAGTGTGAGTCTGAAGCTGTTGAACCACCCATAGCTTGACCAGGAAGTGAGAGCCTGAAGCTGTAGAAGCGCCCACAGCCTGACCAGGAAGTGAGAGCCTGAAGCTGTAGAACCTCCCACAACCCGAACAGGAAGTGAGAGCCTGAATCTGTAGAAGCGCCCACAGCCTGAATAGGAAGGGAGAGCTTGAAGCTGGCTGTGGCTCTGTGAAATAGCAGGGTGAGAAAACCATTTAATAAATATTGTGCTAATCATTGTTTAAAAAAAAAAAAAAAAAAAACAGACCAAAAGAGAGACTACCTTGTAAAACATAAGAAAAGGTGTCTCAAATATACACGATGAACCAATCAAATCAAAAGAAAAAAAATGTGTATTAAATACATAACCTTTGATAAATAGCTTAAGATGAGCACCAGAGGATCCACATGAACACCATACTACAAAAAGCAAAATCAAAAAAGAATAAAAAGGGGGCTCAAAGAATGTAGTAGGACAGATAGGGAACACACCCTGCAGGGAACCCTGTTAAACCCTACTTGCCCTGGGTTACCCTAAAAACCTACCTAATAGGGTGATCGTCCCGAAAAGGACGCCCCTGTTTGCTATGGATTAAATACACTTTTTTTTTTTTTCCCTCAGCATTGTTATGACACATTTTTATTAGTGATTCTGCTGTAATCTGTAGCAGGCAGGTAGTGGATCCTCAGTGTCCGAGACAAGTTTTGGTGTAAGGCCACGCCAAGGATTAAAGTCTAATGGGTCCCCTGGTTTTTACCCATTAATCGCTAGTACAAGGAATATAGACTTCGCTGCAGGGAACTCTCAGGTCGCTACCACTGAGGTGGTCACATGCGGTTGCAGTAATGGCTGGCATGAGACTGGAGAGTCAGGCAGTGACCTGGTCAGGTCACAGGCAGAAGGTCAGAGCAAGCGGCAATCAGTCAAAAACGGGTCACAGGCCGAAGGTCAGGGCAGGTGGAGTACAATTGTAAATGGGTCAGGAACAAGCTGAGGTCAATGCTGGGACATTTTATAGTGAAACACTAATTGCACCAGCAAACTGGCAGAGGAGAAACGGAGAGGTGCACTTAAAAATATTTAGACCATTGGCTCTGGCAAAGCTGGGTGAAGCACATTGACCCTTTACATTAACGTGGGCATGCATGCAACATACTGTAGATTACAGAGACTGCTGGTGGGGCAGGGAGCAGAAGCAATGGGATGCAACAGCATCACATCAAGTGCTGAAGAGCTAGAGGAACGTGCCTGCATCTGGTGCTTGTGGCTGCAGTGTGGCTCGTAACTCAATCACTTTTTGTGAGGAGTTCAAAACCCTCAGGGCTTGTTCACACGGCTTGTTGCGGTGCGCACAGTACGCGCCGCAATACACCATGTGCTTTGGAACCACGTGATGATCAGCGCGGAATTCTAGAGCACAGGGGCCAACAGCTGCTCGGCCCCATTGAAATGCACTGTTTGCGGCGCGTAAGCGGCATGAGCAATTGACATGTCAATTCTACCCCCTCCCCCCCACCGCGCGTACTATACAAACGTATTGTATGCGTGGGGAGACAAGGCGTAATCCATAGCTCTCTATGAAAACTATGAATTACCGTAGTTGTGGCGCGCATTTTGCCGCGTATAAAATGCAATACATGGCGATATGCAAGCTGAATACGTGGCTAAATAAGCCGTGAGAACATGCCCTCAGGGTTGTCCTTGGAAACAGACCGCACCTTTTCCATACATTGTGAAGTCAGATGTGGAACCAGACTGCCAAATTGGCCTCAGATCTCCCACAATGCATTGCTCTGGGATAGCCGGAAATCAGTAGATATTCAAATGCAGCATTGAATACAACTGGAGCACAATAAAGAGAGCAAATAAATCTTAAATAAAACCATCAAGTTAATAATCCAGAGATTGCAGCAGAGAAATGTTATCCAAATGTTGTTGTACGGTTTCTTTCCCATGCTGCTCTGTGCTCGCCTGTAGACTATTGCTGTACTTTTGTGCGACGTGCAATGTGTGCCCGGAGACGTTAATAGGCCTCCGAGGGGAATGTCCTTCTCCTTAGACCAAGGAGCCTTTTGTTTCTTAGCATTTCAAACAGTTATTCAAGTGACAATTCTTCACAAGGAGAACGAATGTATCCTTCCAGCTCTCTACCTACTGGTCATAAACAAGGTATCGCCGCTGCTTAATTAGGTGGCGCATTACTCATAGGCCGGCTGCAGCTGCTGCAATGACAGCATGTAAAAGCCTGGAGATATATGTCATACCTGTGGCAGCTCCAGGGACATTCTCCAGCTCTGTCACAATCAGGATTTACAACATTGTTCATGTAAATGTGGCTGTAATCTGATATATAAGCTGGTTTAATTAACTTCACATCATGTATACATTTGTACCATCGTGGATCAGAATTGAAAAGGGTTGTCATGTTGAATCCTGGGGGCAAATATGACAAGCAGGGTCCTTCGTAGACCAACAGGGACTCTGAAAACCTACACTGTTGATGTATGACACAAGGGGAGACCTGTATGATCGGGTTTTTCACCCTTTTCTGGCGCACAATGCACCTAACTTAGCGGCTACGATGTCTAATGCACCTAATGAATATGTTGGCCGCATTGTGCGTAAGACTCGACACTTTCTAATGCGCCTAACATGAGGGGTGTTCTGGGGGCGTCGCACCACACTCGTATTACTAGACACATATATGAATGTGGTTCGGTAAAACCAGGCGCATTACTGCTCGGACAGGAAGACCTTTCTCAATGTGATCTGCCTGAGCCTGAGGAGTCGCAGTGGAGATAGATTTGCCATTAGGGCAAAAAATGTCCAATATTTCTCTTCCACCAGTGCAATAATAACAAGTAATTTCTGATTATTATAAAACTATATAAAATTAAATTATTTTAATTTAATGAAAAATTTTATCATATAAAATTAATATGAAAATATATAATATCCCAAAATTATAAAAATATCTCCTATAAAATGTATTTAAAATGAATAGAATCTAAAACTAATTTTATATTAAATAACCACTGATAATGTTGTTCAGATTTTTAATTTTTACTACATTGAATTGAAATGTATTTTTGCTGCTCTCACCCTTTATGCTACATACAGCAAGAGCCAGCACAGCACAGGTATTGCTGGGATCTGTGGTCCACCAAGCAGGATCAGTACCATAGTCTCTATCACTGACATGCTATTCTAATGACTTCTCTTATTTCCAGCCTATCTATAGCCTTTATACATATTGGTGCATTACTAATGCTCCTAAGTTCCATTATGCGGCAAACACACAGGCGAGGGGCGGGGAACTTTACACACCATTTCTGAGCACAAAAACCACTTTCATACATTCAGGCGCATTATACACTGAAAAATAGATGAGAAAATGAACTTCAATGCGCCTAGTTCCATACGTGACTCCCTATGTCTGTGTATACATTGTTGTAGTTACATTGTAGCAACTTGTAACCAGAAAGGCTCCACCCTCTTTTTTTATCTCCTGTTCCCTACACAGGCGTCCATAGCCCGCCACATCAGAGATTAGCTCCACCCAGGGCTTGGAAAATCTTTCTTGGAAGTGATGCATTATGGGGTATTATAAGTCTTGATTCTAATATCATCAGAGTTAGTATTGCCTGAGTGGAGCCCTGTTTGGTTTGATGTTGGTTTGACTGAATTTAAATATTTTCTCTAATTCTAACCCCTTTCTCTAAATATAACTCTATCACTAACAATAACTATAATTGTACCCTAAATTAAGGTTTCAGAGTGCCTTAGGGGTTAGCTTATGTCTTAGTGTCATTCCAGGACTTGTAAGACACTCCCGTCACTTCCGACCATTCCAGGGCCAGTGGAGTCTATTCTGGGGCCCACCCCTGAGCTGCTGTACTTGCCTCTTATACTCTTTCACTTGCTTTTTGCCTCTGTTTCTTTGTTTTTCTTCCTGTCCTGAGGGTGTATATACAGTTGAAAAGAAAATTCAAGCCTGTTATGGTCTGGGGCCCAACTAGGGTTTTTCCCTGTTCCCTAGTGGGCCACTTCAGGCCTGCTACCGACATCATTTTTGGATTTCAAAGATTACCCCTGTTTTTGCCATAAACCGATGATTTACTTCTCCTTGTGCTGGTTTCTAAATTAAGATCAGAATGGAAATATGGGCATTATGCCAGAAGATTGATGCCTGACATCAAGTTGATTCAGAAGCAAAATTCTTTATTTTGGTTAATACATACAAGTTTTTTATAGAGGTTGATCTGGAGGCGTGGTAACATTAACATCATCATCATTACCTCACATTTTCTATTTCAATTTGCAATACAATTGGTTAGTTTAATCATAAAATACTACAATTGATTACTTCAAATCAACATACTTTTCTACATAACCAGTAACCTTGACATCATCTTTATTTTTCTTTACTAATAATTAATTTGCAGCATATTACCTGGTAAATCAGACAGTCATTATTAATGTTTTTGTTAAAATGAGAAAGACGCTTATTTAACCATTGTTTTGATTATTAATCCCCTACAGACATTTGACCTACCCATACGTCATGGTCGGGAAGGGGTTCCCTCAAATTGATGTATGGGTACATTATGAAGATTGTGCAAGCTCATAAGTGGAGCTCACACAATCAGAGCATGGAACCAGCTGTATATTACAATTAATCCCTTAGCTGCCACTATCAATCACAACAGCTAAGGGAAAGACAGAGGGAGGGAACTCCCTCTGTCCTCATTGTCACTACCGTGGTATAATTGAGGCTGCTGATGGCTTTTCTAGCAGCCCAGAAGCCTAACAAAAGCTTCCAGGCTGCCCATGATGTTACTATGCCCGGCCGTGCCCTGTGAGCATGGCTGTGCATAGTAATTTACAGTTGTCATGGAGAGCAGTACATAGCAGTAATGCTGTTTACTGCTCTCAATTGTAAAAGTGATTTGAAGATTACTGTTTCAAGTCGCCTTGGGGAAAAGTAAGAAAAAAAAGTGAAAGAGTGAAAAAATTAAAAAAAAAAAAAGTAAAACAACAAATAAAATAAAAACACCTACTCTGCCCTTTTCTCCTTGACAAGCGCCAATTGCCCTAACAGAGTTCAAAAATAAGTAAAGTACACATATTTAGTATTGATGCATGCATAACAACCTACCCTATAAATCTGTCATGTTATTTAACCCGCACAGAAGTGCCTCAACATAAAAACATATATATATTGGGTATAGTTGTAATCGTATACTGCACGGTGAGTGCCGTTAAACATAAAAATAGAAAACACTACTAGGATTGTTTTATTTTGTTCAAAACGCCTCACAAAAACCTTGATGAAAAGCAATCAAAGTGTCAAATGAACCCCATAATGATACCAATAAGAACATCAACTCATCCTGCAAAAAACAAGCCCTTAATCAGATCCATATACTGAAAAATAAAAAAAGTTATGGCTGTCAGGTACTATTTTCAGTACTACACTCCAAGGGCGACACATATGATTTCTGGCGTCTGGGCGTCAATTTTATTGTGCGCATAAGTGGCATAGAATGCTCCTGAATCTATGAACTTGTTCTCCTGCCGGTTATAGATTTAGCACTTTCTAGCTACAAAGCGACACTTCAGGCTCGGGTAAACCACTTTTAAAGTGCTCTACCTGTTCCAGCAGTAATGCACCTGGATTTGCCGTAATGAAGCTGTAAATGTGTTGCTTACAACGGTTGTAGTGCGACATGCGTCCAGCACGCCCCCCAATCTCAGGCGTGTTACAATTATAATGTGCCTAATTATGGAGTGTGCCTGCTCATACATCGAGCACACAGGGCTGTGCCAGATTTTGTGTTGAAAAGACACCATATAACTGGTGCAGCCCCGTACATACATGCCGCCCTAAGGCTGTGTCTACACAGCACTGGATTTCAAAATACTGAATCCGCTGAAAAACCGACTGTACCCAGTGCTGTGTAGCCTTCAATAGAAAATCTTTGCTGTAGTCTACACAGCACGGGTTTATTACTGAGGTTTTCCTAAACCGAAATCTGCCCTGCAGAATATAGAACATGTTGTATGTTCCGTCAGACTGATGTCGGATTCCTGCAACCTCAATGTACTGGGCCGCTGGGAATCCGAAATCCGACTGCCGTTTTTTGCACAAAAAACGCACAAAATAAAGCGGTGGTGCGGTCCAGCAATTGGAAAATGCTGTCAGATTGTGGGCGGCATTTTCAAATTGCTGTGTAGACATAGCCTCACTTCACTTTCTATATATTGTATTATCATTTATCATTCACCTGGTGGTTCATTGAAGTATCTCCTTTACTTTGCGTAGCCGCATGGGAGATTCCGTCCAGAGTGGACTTGTTGCATCCAGCGTCTGTGCTGTGCGAGCCTTCCTCAACACCTCACCTCTCAAACAGCGCTACATCTCGCGACGTTTCGAGAGCAACACGCCCTCTTTGTCAAGCATAGAGGTAACCATAGGATACATCACTTATATATGATTCCTGTGTGTCTCAATGTACATTCATTATCTTAAAAACAATAATAATAAAAACAAGCGGTATGCATCAGCCGTATTTATGCCCACAACCTACCTTGGTCACACCCAAGAGCTACAATATTCATATTCACAATCTACCTTGGTTCCACTTATGAGCTACTGTATTCATGCTGGCACTTTATCTTGGTCATATCCAGGAGCTACCATGTTCACAACAACAAGCAACCTTGATCACATCCATAAGCTACAGTGTTTATGCCCATACTCTACTTTGATTATGCTCATGAGCTATTATGCTACACCCAAACTCTACCTTGGTCATATCCATGAGCTACCATATTCATTTCCATTCTCTGCCTTGGTCATTCCCATGACCTGCTGTATTCATGCCCACCTACTACCTTGGTAATACCCATGACCTACTGTATGCATGCCCACTCTCTACCTTGGTCATACCCATGACATACTGTATTCATGCTCACTCTCTACCTTGGTCATGCCTATAAGCTACTGTATTCATACCCATTCTCTACCTTGGTCATACCCATGAGTTACTGTATTCATGCTCACTCTGTACCTTGGTCATGCCTATGAGCTACTGTATTTATCCCCACTCTCCATCTTGGTCATGCCAATTAGCTACTGTATTCATGCCCACTCTCTACCTTGGTAATGCCTATGAGCTACTGTATTCATGCCCACTCTCTACCTTGGCATGACAATGAGCTACTGTATTCATGCCCACTATATATCATGTTCATACCCATATGCTACTTTATTCATGCCCACTCTCTACCTTGGTAATGCCCATGAGCTACTGTATTCATGCCCACTCTCTACCTTGGTCATGCCTGTGAGCTACTGTATTCATGCCCACTCTCTACCTTGGTAATACCAATGAGCTACTGTATTCATGCCCACTCTCTACCTTGGTCATGCCAGTGAGCTACTGTATTCATGCCCACTCTCTACCATGGTTATACCAATGAGCTAGTGTATTCATGCCCACACTCTACCTTGGTAATGCCCATGAGCTACTGTATTCATGCCCACTCTCTACCTTGTTCATACCCATGAGCTACTTTATTCATGGCCACTCTCTACCCTGGTCATGCCTATGAGCTACTGTTTTCATGCCCACTCTCTACCTTGGTCATACCCATCAGCTATCTTGCTAACACTTGGTTACGCCCACATGTTCTCAATCACAATATAACTTGGTCATCCCATGAGCATCTGTGCTCCCCAGTTTATCTTGCTAATACCAATGAATTACTGTGCACGTTCACACTCTACTTTGATTACACCCATGATCTACAATGTTCATACTCACTATTCTACTATCATACCTAAGAGTTTATGTGGTCATACAAACAATCTACCTTGGTCAAACCCATGAATTACAGTGTTTATGTCTATAATCTATTTTGGTTCCATTTATAAGCTATCATGTTCACACCCACACTCTACCTTGGTCATACCCATAAGCTACTGTAATCAGGTCCATACTCTATCTTGCTCAAACCCATGGACTCCCATGTTTACACCCACAGTGTAGCTTGGTCACATGTATAAACTACTAAGTTCATGATAACAATCTTCCAAAGTCACACCCATGACCTATAATGTTCACACTTACTATTTCACTATCATACCTAAGAGTTTCTGTGATCAAGAAAACACTATAGCTTGGTCACACATGAACTATAGTGTTTATCCCACAATCTAGTTTGGTGACACTTATGAGCTATCATGTTCACACCCACACTTTACCTTAGTCTCGCCCATGAGCTACTATAATCTCTACTTCAGTTACACCCATGAGCTCCCTTGTTCTTATTTACAATCTACTTTAGTCGTACCTATAGCCTCATGTGCTCACGCAAATAATCTGACTTGTGTACACCCATGCAGCACTGTGCACATGTCCACACTCTACTTTGGTGCAACTCATGGGCTACCACGTTTACAAAAACAGTCTACATTGCTCACACCCGTGAACTACAATGTTGAGGCCCACAATCTATTTTGGTTGCATTTATGAGCTATTATGTTCACACCCAGACCCAGACTGTCCCACAGGTGAGCAGGGAAAACCCCTGGTGGGCCCCTGGGCATGGTGGGCACCTGGACATGGTGTTCCCCTATGAATGGCAGGCCTGGAACTACTTTTAAGGGACAAAGGCAGAGAAAGAGAGGCAGAAAACAAGAGTCATGTGCAGTCATGTACAGTAGCTGTAATGTGGGCCACTGGTGGGGCACAGGCACATCAGTCTGATACTCTTTACACCAACATTTTATCTTGGTTAAACTGTACTGTACTGTTACTGTATCTGTAAACTGTAACTGTATCCATGACCACTTTCTACCTTGGTTACACCCATGAGTTACTGTATCCATGACCACTTTCTACCTTGGTTACACCCATGAGTTACTGTATCCATGACCACTTTCTACCTTGGTTACACCCATGAGTTACTGTATCCATGACCACTTTCTACCTTGGTTACACCCATGAGTTACTGTATCCATGACCACTTTCTACCTTGGTTACACCCATGAGCTCCATTCTCACTCACAATGTAATTTTATCATACTCATAGGTTGACATGTCCCAATACACAAGCGCCTTTTTTTGGTCTATTTTGTGCCAGAAATACTCTTGACGCCATATTCTCTATGTAAATTAACTGTCGTACACCAAAACTAGGCACAATAAACGGTGGGTACGCCACATTTTAATGCACTTAAAAAGGCCTATTTAATATAGTAGCAATGATACGCTGTGCGCCACCATAACACAATGCACCTCGATAGGCACATTACATATACTAACACTGATACGCTATCTGCTGCGATTGCGCAATGCGCCTTTAAGTTTACTATGCAAGGTGTAACAGACGCCAGATTTTTTTAAAGAATCGTACTTTCAGGCGCACTTTACACTGCTTAAATGCATCTAAAATCTGCCGCAGCGATGAAAATTTTCGGACATGTCGCCCATAATCTCTAACAAACAATTTATCTTGCATATACTAATGAAGTAATGTACTGGTGTTCACACTCTACTCTGGTCACACTCATGGGTTATCATTTTCACACACAATTTATTTGGTCACACCCTTGAACTACCATTTTCACAGTCACAATCTACCTTGCTCATACCAATGAGCTCCTTTGTTCATGCAAACAACCTACCTTGCTCTGATTTTTTGTACATGGTACACACATAAGACTGTGCCTTCAGTTTTGGTGGCTATGAATAATTTTGCACCACACTTTAATTCTGCAATACAGTTTATGACAGCCCATGACAATTTAATACAGATGAAACAATATTAATTCCGGCAGCCGCTACAATGCTCGTACCGTTTCTTTCCCAGCGACTGAAGAGATGAAATATCTGCTAAGAAATCACTTAAAACTTTGTTAAAAATGAAACTCCTGGGTCATTATTTTCATCCGGAGCTCCAGGAAGTTAAAAGTCCATTTCTCTATAATAGTATTTATATTGAGCAGACACAAGACAAAGGATGTGCGGTTGTGGCCTCTGGACTTTCACATTTTTTATATTCATATCTTGTTTCCCATACCAGTACACTGGCTCTCCAGCACCCGCAGGGGCTAAAAAGCCGAAAACATCTCACACATTTAGCAGGTTAGTAAAAAAAAAATAATGTCATCCGAAAATTTGGAAATGATATTTTTGATAGTTGTGATCAATTCTAACTGCCTTTAAAATAATGCTCACAAGTGTTATGCATGTCTTCCCGAAATATCTGATAGGTGAAGGACCCCAAACTTTCGGAACAACAAGGATCTACATAGACTCAATAGAGGTGACCTGGCATGGCCACAACCATCTCCCCTCAACTCTATCTATCATGGTCAGATTGGGCCACTAAAGTAATAGAAGATCCTCTACTGAGCCCAGATTGTGATACAATAATGGTCTCCAAAGGTCCAAGACAGGCAACCCAATTTGGAAGGGGCTTTGAAGCCAATCAGATCTTGATGATGATGTGTCCTTTGTGGGCAATAAGAGCAATAGAAACAACAAAGATCATGATGCATGAAAGATGGATTCTCAAACAAAATTTGGGTGTCAAACTCATATCCAAAAAAGGCCACATACATTTTATGGTTTCCCTTAATTGTCCTTGGAGGGTGGCTATGGGGCCTGGGTAGGGCTGTCAAAGCTGTACCACCACCTAAGAGGTGCCGAACAGAGTGGTATGGAAGTGCGCACCAGAGCTTTGATTCCACAATGGCAAATGTCCTTGCGCTGGCACCAATTGCTCGTTGCATCCTCCTGGTTAAAGTGGAGAGGTGTTCCTTTTGCATTCTGCTCTTGTCCATCCTGACCTTGGATGAATTTTGTAAGCCTTCATGGGCAACATACAATAAATTGTCCAGCTCGAGTCTGGCCTGTGGGAACTGGGTTTCATACAAGTGCTCTAGTGGATACGTGGAACCCCAGTCCAAACTTCTATAGAGTTTTGCCGAAAATTGGTCAGAGGATCTCAGTTCCTCCAATACGTGAGAATAAATAAATAATCACATTGTTCTTCAACTGCAACTGACCAGTTATTTTTTTGCTGGGTATAAATGCCACCACCTGCAAGGTGCTAAATAGATGAGTCTGGAGCTGTGTGCAGAGCTTTAGATCCAAGATAGTGCATGTTGCTTGTGCTGGCTGCTTCCTCCTGGGAAAGTGGGGAGGTGGTTCTTCATATTTCTGTCCTTGTCCATCTCTGGGCACTGTGTCTAAGCTCTTGCAGCTATATAACATAAATTGTCTGGCCTGGATTCGGAATGCAGGTACTGTGTTTGACACGTGCTCCAACAGGGACCGGTTTCATGCAAGACAATTTTTCTACGGCCCAGTTTGGGCGGGGTTATTGAGGTGGGGATATGGAGGGGTTGGATGTTAAGAATCATAGGCACGAAAAAAAATAGATATATGCCCCCTGTAGTCATTATACAGATATATGCCCCATGTAGTCATTATACAGATATATGCCGCTGTAGTCGTTATAGAGATATATGCCCCATGTAGTCTTTATAAGTATATGCCCCTGTAGTCATTATAAATATATGCCCCCTGTAGTCGTTATACAGATATATGCCAACTGTAGTCATTATAAATACATGCCCCCTGTAGAACATTATAGATATATGCCCCCTGTAGTCATTATACAGATATATGCCCCCTGTAGTCATTATACAGATATATGCCCCCTGTAGTCATTATACAGATATATGCTCCCTGTAGTAATTAGAGATAGATATATGCCCCCTGTAGTCATTATACAGATATATGCCCTCTGTAGTCATCATAGATGTATGTCCCCTGTAGTCATCATACAGATATATGCCCCCTGTAGTCATTATACAGATATATGCCCCCTGTAGTCATTATACAGATATATGCCCCCTGTAGTCATTATACAGATATATGCCCCCTGCAGTCGTTATAGAGATATATGCCCCATGTAGTCTTTATAAGTATATGCCCCTGTAGTCATTATAAATATATGCCCCCTGTAGTCGTTATACAGATATATGCCAACTGTAGTCATTATAAATACATGCCCCCTGCAGTCATTATAGATATATGCCCCCTGTAGTCGTTATACAGATATATGCCCCATGTAGTCATTATACAGATATATGCCCCCTGTAGTCATTATACATATATGCCTCCTGTAGTCATTATACAGATATATGCCCCCTGCAGTCGTTATACAGATATATGCCCCCTGCAGTCGTTATACAGATATATGCTCTTCTGTAAGTAAATATCCAGGCTAGTTAAAAAAAAAAAGTTACCTACCTTTCCTCGATCCCCTGCAGAGATGCTGCCTCCAGGAGGCGGCGAGACCCAGTGACGCGAGACTCCTTGCATCCCTGATGTGTTTATGTGGCGCTCAGTGAGCACTGTATCTACAACGATTGTGAAAGCAGGGACGGTAATGAACCGCCCCTGCTTTATCTCTACCGCAGCAGCTGCACGCTATGTGTGCAGCTGCTAACTCTGCGAGTCCAGATTACAACGGCAACGCAGAGTAGGTGCCGACTGCCAAGACTAAAGTCAATGGCCGGTCGGCATCATGTGTAGCCCGGGGCTGCGGACTGGCAGAGGATGCGCCACAGCCTGTGCCAGTCCAGGGCCCAGAAGGTGGGGGACCCTTGCTTTAGTGGATACAAGGAACCCCAATCCAAATTCTTATAGAGTTTTGCAGAAAATTGGCCAGAAGACCTTACTTCCCCCAATACATGAGAATAGATAAATAAGCAGATGCTTTTCTACCTGTAACTAACCACTGGTTCATATGCAACATTTTGGTGCACTAGCCCCATGCCATGATGGCCAAGCCTGGGACACATATCCCAGCATCTCAGCGTGAGCACCAAGCCTTCATGTGTGTAAGGATAAAGCCGTAGGAGGTCAGTTACATAAGAAAAAAATGAATAAAAAGTTGAAATTATGCTTCAAAGAAAAAACACGACCAGACTTTAGCAAACACAGGGTTGTTTTATCTTATCTTAAAAGACACTTATGGTAGTACAGATCGAATTGAGCCATTCAATGAACTAAAATTAACCTGCGCACACACTACGGAGAGGGGCTGGTAATGTAATCTGAGGCACGATTATATGAGAAGCCCTGATCAGTTTAAATATATAAAAAATAAATCAGCAATCATGTAGCGACTGCTCGGAAATCCTTCCCAAATAGATGTTAACTTTTAATTGAAAACACCTTGATGAATTTGAGCTTCAACAAATTACATTTGTCGCATTCATCTAGTAGATACGACCTTGATTAATATATTGCCCTTGAGAAATGAAAGTGCATTCTCAGCACTGGAGAGATTTCTTCACTTGGCGTGCCACATCTCCTTGAATGCATAATACAAAGGATTTTTATTTGTGTTGCTTTGAATTGTCGCTTTATTTTTCACCTTTTTTCCATTTTAGTCCCTATATAGTAAGGTGAGGGCACTTGAGCCAAGCATGGAATAGAGTATAGACTTTGTCAGGGGCGTCGTTAGGCACCTGAGCCAACCATGGCATGGAATAGAGTATAGACCTTGTCAGGGGCGTCGTTAGGCAGTTTTATCCAGGGCACAAGCCCCGGATAAAACTGCCAGTGCCCCGAACCTGCAATCTGCTCAGAGTGTAGATTGCTGGTGTGTCTCTAGATTTTGGACCACTGTAGTGGGTCCGAAAAACTAGCAGTCCTTTCAACTGTATACACACAGAATTGAAAGCAAGCATGCAACAGGGAACGGAAGCTCCCTGCCCCGGCCTAAGGAGTACCCTGGCACAGGTGGCGTGATGTAATGACCTCATGCCATTTGCGCCAGTGTTGTGGATTGGAACAAAGGTTATATATATGTGTGTGATCCTTTGTCTCTCCATTTTAATGTATTAGTTAGTATATACCTTACATATACATATAGTAGGCACATACCTATGAGATACAGCATGTAAAAGCTGTATATATATCTCTTGTCACTAATGTGTTAACAAAATGGCTGCCTGTAGTAGTTTGTAGAGACATTCACCGTGTAATCCAAGATGGCTCTTCTTCTGAAGTTACACCCTGTGTTTAGACATTCCTGAGTTGTGAGGAGTGTACCAATAGACCCTCACAGCCAGGTACATGTGATGCTTCTTATCTACTAATTTGCAAAAGTATAAAGAAAGCTGCAATTTTGTGAATAAAGCAGAAAGTGTTTTTACATCATCAAGGCATGTTGTGATTCATTTTCTCGGTGCACCCTTTGTTATTTTTAAGCTAATTTGGACCCCTACAAGGACAGAATAGCCCCTTTGAGGATACTTCCATTTCACCGGGATCAGCGTAACCACCCAGGTGGTGTGATAATGTCACGTCGCCTGCGGACTTTGTGCCAAGACTACCCACCAATTGTTATGGGTGACCATGTCCAAGCATTATGGCCAATTCCCACCAACCCCCACTCAATGCAATAGTTGGGCTATTGATCTGCAGGGGACGGGCTGGTGAGGGTGATGATATTGCCAATGATTGAAAATGACATAGTGCAAGGTTACTAGGGAGTAGATAACGGCACTCACCATACATTTAATGGTATAGAGCTGTAGCTATTCCAATAAGAAAAACAGTGTCAAATATCGCCAACAGCTAAAATACAACTTGTAATTCAATATTATAAAAATAAATCTAACAGCTTCTGCTTCACAAAAAAACTGTTTAGGACACACAAGTCACAATATCCTGGAGGCAAAATAGATCGGTCACACATGTAGCCAGAAAGTCAATACAACTAAACGGTGAGAAAATAATGATTTGTGCACTTACAGTTACTTGTACCGAAGTCCTCATGTGCTTGATCAACCAGATTTTCAATCCAGCCAGGATGTGGGCCTAAGGGAGGAAAATGAGACATATAATTCTGACCCTGATTCCCAGTCTATGACCTGAGGAGCGATGGGGTCATCACCCCGAAAAGGGCGGCCCCTGCAATCTCCTTATCAAACATGAACCAGATCGTTCTCTCCTTTGCAGTTTTTCACAGACAGAGAAGAGTAATGGAAAGCATACACCCTCACATGATCCTGACGTGTTCCCGTGTCTCATACCAAATTGTTCTACCGGAGAGGGTTCATCAGGGGAAGCAGGTCATAATAAAGATAATGGCAAAAGAGGAAGGTTAGTTGCTTAGATACATTTTTACTGAGAAATAACCAACAACAAAAATCAGTGCTTCAGCATGTAGCTGTAAGATGATCAGATCGGCAGACCGAAAAAATGGAACTGTACGGGTGTCTGCCAACAGGAGACTAGTGTATATGCAAGTACAATTTATATGATAAATCAAAAAGTAAAGGAATTGGGACCCATCAGATCACTAGATTGAACCAGTTGGCTGTTTCTGAAGAGCAGCTTATCGGGGAGTCCTGTAATGGCTTCCTCTTCATAAAGATGGCATGGTTACCAGCAGGTATAGCAGACAGTCCATGTTGGAGTAGAAGGCGTCCTCAGTTTTTCTTTGAAGACTCATTAAAGAGGTTTTCCAAGACTCCCTACCACCTCTCACTGTGCTAAAATAGAGCAATAACCCATAATTACCTCCTCCATCACTACCGCTCTCTGATTGACATGGGGAAATCATAGCAATTGTGGGCAGACTCCGCCAGCTCTATACTACCTTAGTCAGTAGGCGTTCCTGCTTCTGACACTGGTAGTGTGTGCTCCACAATAAAAACATATAGCCAGTCCGAATATGTGCAAAATTAGCTTTATATTAATTAATTATTCATACATACCCATATAGCTTTAGGGGTTTTTCAAGACTGTTTCACAACAAGTATAAAACCTGTGAACCATGCAATTCAATTCTTAATTCATGTGACATCAGTACAGCATATAATTTATCCATACTTAAGTGCATTAGCGCAGAGAGTGGTTGCATGTGTCTGTGATGAACGTCCCAGCGTCCGAGCACCCAGGGTGACGTTTTGGAGGTAACCCCTCCTTCCTCAGAGCGGCGCACAACAGCACGATCCTCCCACCACAGGTACCTGTGAAGAATTGAATTGCATGGTTCACAGGTCTTATACTCGTTGTGAAACAGTCTTGAACAAACCCCTAAAGCTATATGGGTATGTATGAATAATTAATATAAAGCAAATGTTGCACATATTCGGACTGGCTATATGTTTTTTATTGACTTTGTCGTAGGGGAAGTGGAGGAACCCCCTGAGTTCAGCTCGTACCGGTGACAGGCATGGAAGCTCTAAAAACAGAACAGTCGAACAACTTTTGCAGCAGGGGCGTAACTACCGGGGTAGCAGGCGGAGCTGCTGCCCCGGGGCCCGTGCTCTTAGGGGGCCCGGCGCAGCTGCTATCGTGTCCGCTACCCCGGTAATGCCACTCCTGGGCCCGCCGGCAGTAAACTTATCAGTTCACTGTGGCGGGCGCAGAGCAGAGGGGCCCAGCGCTGCCCGGAGATAGCAGGGTGGAGCGACGATCCACTCTGGTACTTCCCCTGCCGGCCCTCTGTGATCACGTGGGCGGCGTGGTGACGTCACATCACCGTGCCGCCTGCACTGAGCAGAGAGGCTGCAGCATGGCGCATCAGGGGAACGTGGAAAGAGGTAAGTTATTTATTATTTTTACCTGCCCCTAAGCCTGCCTATATACCCGCTAAGCCTGCCTAAATACCCCCTAAGGCATTATGGGAAAGGGGCTGAGAAGCCCAAAGCGCCCTCTTTTGGTTGTAACAAATCCTCAATTTGCTTTTGACCCACCGAGTCTTGAGAAAGCAAAAAGGATTTTAGCCAAGCCAGTATCTCTCATCTGCAGACAACGCTGTTTCTGGATTTTTGTCCCTCATCAGAGCAGAGCAGAGCGATAGTGGCTGGCTGTGTGGGAGGCATTTAGTGGCTCAGGAAGGAAAGATCTCTCCTTGAGGAGAGCACCGAACGAACGGCTTTTAGAGTTATGTTTTGTCTTTTCGCCCTCTACTAAGCATCTGCATATCACAAGGCATTATGGGAAAGGGGCTGAGAAGCCCAAAGCACCCTCTGTTGGATATACCCCCAAGCCTGCCAATATACCCCCAAGTCTGCCTATATACCCCCAAGCCTGCCTATATACCCCCTAAGTATGCCTATATACCCCAAATCTGCCTATATACCCCCTAAAGTTTGCCTATATACCCCCAAGCCTGCCTATATACCCCCCTAAGTCTGCCTATAATCACCCAAGCCTGCCTATATACCCCCAAGCCTGCCTATATCCCCCCAAAGTCTGCCTATGTACCCCCAAAAGCCTGTCTATATACCCCCCAAGTCTGCCAATATACCCCCTAAGCCTACCTATATACCACCTAAGCCTACCTATATACCCCCTAAGCCTGCCTATATACCCCTAGCCTGCCTACATAGCCCCCCAGCCTGCCTATGTACCCCCAGCCGGCCTATGTACCCCCAGCCGGCCTATGTACCCCCAGTCTGCCTACATGGCCCCCCAGCCTGCCTGCCTGCATAGCCCCCCAGCCTACCTATATACCCCCAGCCTGAATTTATACCCCACAGCCTGAATTTATACCCCCAAGCCTGCCTGCATAGCCCCCCAGCCTAACTATATACCCCCGAGCCTGCCTAAATATCCTCCAGCCTGCCTATATAGCCTCCCTCCAGGCCTGCCTACATAGTCCCCCCCCCAAGCCTGCCTACATAGTCCCCCCCCAAGCCTGCCTATATAGCTCTAAGTCTGCCTGCCTGAATATATAGCCCCCGTAAAGCCTGTCTACCTATATAGCCCCCTAAAGCTTGCCTACCTATATAGCCCCCGAAGCCTGCCTGTCTACTTATATGGGGCACACTTGAGAAAGGGGGCGTGGTTATCCCCCGAAACGTCGTGTGGTGTTTCTTATGGAGGACATCTAAACCGGCTGCTCCTATGATCTCTGTTGAAAGGCATCGAAATCAGTAGATACCTTTGGCGGAAACCTGCCGACCCTTCGGGACATTTAACCTCATTGAGGATTCCAGGTTACATTTTTCCTGAACTTTTGTTGTCTTATATGAGAAGAAATATAAAATTACAGCCAACGCTTTATTATGGCAATTTTGGTGAAGATTGTGCTATAATAAAAAAAGAATAAAAATATCCATAAAAACGCAAGAGAATATTTGTGGTTTACGGCATATTGTTCTAATGTAGTATGTTTTCATGCAGGGGGGGTCCTGCTAATGCCGTACATGTAACCTGGGTGGTTTAGTGCTATACTATTGCTTGAAGTTAGTTATATGGGGCCCCTTTAGCTACCTAAACCCTACCTATATGGCCCCTATAGCCCACCTAACCCCTTTCTACCTGTATGGCTCCCTACAGCTACCTAAACCCTGCCTACCTATATGGGGACTCTATTGCCTACCTAAACCTGGCCTATCTGGGGCCCCATATAACCTGCCTAAATGGACCCCATATAGCCTGGGGGGCAGGTGCTGGAAAAGTCAGGATTCTAAGATATTTGTGTCTAAATCTCCAGGGACAAGTGGTCGGGAGATGATCTGGACGGATGCAGAGCAAAAGTGAAAGTCAACGACTTGTCAGAGAAACGTCACCTGTGAGTCACAAGATGTAATTGCACTGTAGTCACTTATATGTCTATAGAGCCTGTGTACGCTGGTGTCTACCACTATATGTCACTGTATGGAGGTAATATACAGTCTGCAGAGCCTGTGTACACTGTTTTCTACCACTATATGGTCACTGTATGGAGGTAATATACAGTCTGCAGAGCCTGTGTACACTGGTGTCTACCCCTATAAGGGCACTGTATTGGAGGTAATAAACAGTCTGCAGAGCCTGTGTACACTGTTTTCTACCACTATATGGTCACTTTATGGGGTTGAATATACAGTCTGCAGAGCCTGTGTACACTGGTGTCTACCACTATATGGTCACTTTATGGGGTTGAATATACAGTCTGCAGAGCCTGTGTACACTGGTGTCCAGGGGTGTAGCTACAGGGGGTGCAGCAGTAGCAGTCGCTACCGGGCCCAGCAGCCTGAGGGGGCCCAAAAGCCATTCTGCCATAACAGAAGATACCAACATTGTAAATGGTGCATGGTAACTGGAGGGCCCCATTTCACTTTTTGCACCAGGGCCCAAGACCTTAAAGTTACGCCTCTGCTGGTGTCTACCACTATATGATCACTGTATGGTGGTACTATTGGTCTTTGTGTACTGATCAGTAATAGTGTAGGGGTATTATTCAGTCACTGTGTGGTGGTAATTTCTGGTCATGTTCTGGAGGTATAATTAGGTCCTTATGTAGTAGAGTTATTGGTAATGTTGGTCTTGGTATAGTGGGATTTGTTTGGTAGCAGTATGATGGTGAGATGTATTGTGAGGTATTTACCCCTTATATTATCTAACAGCATGTCCTGGTAAATGTTCTTGGTCAAGGAGGTGGGCGTGGGGTGGGGGGGGGCCACATCCAAAAGTTTTCTTTGGGGCCCTGGCTTCTCTAGTTATGCCCCTGATTTGCAGATATAGTGTGTGCTCCACATCCATCATGTCTAGTTGTTACCTGTCTAGCTGTAAAGCTATGTTCCCACTGCTGATTTTGACACTATTTTCAGAGCGTTTCTGCACCCCAAACATCGTCAAATAAGCCTCCAGAACACCCTCAGTTAATTTTCATTGATTTCAATCTAAAATAGCCTTGTAGTTTAAACACAACAAGGTTTTTACACGCATTTTAGGTGCTTCTTTGGAAGCTGTTTTTTTGCTAAAAAAGAAGTGTCCAGTCAATTCTTGAAGCATTTTCAATGCTGAAAATCCCCATAGGAATAGATAGAGAGCTTCAAAACCTCATCCAAAATATATATGCATTTTTGAGGCGTTTTTCAGCGCTGTTTCTGCCTTGGCTATTAATTTGTATTTTCAGAAAGAAAACAGTGTTGGAAAACCTCCTCCAAATCAGCCATGTGAACATACCTTGTGTACACTGGTGTCCAGGGGTGTAGCTACAGGGGGTGCAGCGGTAGCAGTCTTTGTTGCCCATAGCAACCAATCAGAGCCCATAGCAACCAATCAGAGCCCATAGCAACCAATTAGAGCTCATAGGAAGCAATCACAGCTCATAGCAACCAATTAGAGCTCATGGGAAGCAATCAGAGCTCAAAGCAACCAATCAAAACTCATAGGAACAATCAGAGCTCATAGCAACCAATCAGATACCATAGCAACCAATCAAGCAAGCTGAGCTCTGATTGGTTGCTGCAACTCTAATTTGTTGCTATGAGCCCTGATTGGTTGTTATGGGCTCTGATTGGTCACTATGAGCTCTGATTGGTTGCTATGGGCGTGATTGGTTGCTATGGGCTCGGATTGGTTGCTATGACCTCTGATTGCTTGCTTTGTACTCTGGTTGCTATGTGCTCTGATTGGTTGCTATGGGCGCTGATTGTTGGTAATGGGAGCAGATTGGTTGCTATGGGGTGTGATTGGTCACTCTGAACCCTGATTGGTTGCTATTGGCTCTGATTGGTGGCTATGGGCTTGGATTGGTCACTATGAGCTCTGATTGCTTCCTATGAGCTCTGATTGGTTGCTATGAGCTCTGATTGGTTGCCATGTGCTCTTATTGGTTGCTATGGGCTCTGATTGGTTGCTATGAGCTCTGATTGGTTGCTTTGACCTCTGATTGGTTGCTTTGGACTCTGGTTGCTATGGGGTCTGATTGGTTGCTATGGGCAGCAAAGAAAGTCTTACTGCTAGACAGTCTTTATACATAAGGCTTAATATGTATTAGCTCCAGTACAAACTACTCCAGTTCTCAAGGAATGAGCCACAAAAACAAGTTATTTAAAAAAGTTATGGATCTCAGAAAATGGCGCTGCAAAACACATTACAACAAGTGTTATTTTTGAACCCTATATTGGTAAATGCTGTACAGTAAGTCGTTATTTTTCGTTAAGGGGTAGGAGTGGGTTAATTTGACCCCCCCTTAATGTAGGCTGCTGGTGTTTAATTAAAACCCGGGACCTGCCGTAGTCCCGGGGGGGAGCTTTTTTTTTTTTAACCCTTTAGACTGAGTGGCATCTTAGGGATTACAGAATACTGTTTAGGTGCCCGGTTGCCCCTTATACTCCCTGTGATGAGATTGCAGGGCCTAAGGAATGACTCCATGGTTGCCATGTTACTACTCCTATTACACCCTGGCATAAGCAAGATGTAATAGAAAAGGCACCTTTGTGCTCCTTTCTGCAATGTTTTTATATTTCAGAACAGTGTACAAGCGGTTGCACCCTTTTGTGACCATTTTCTATAGGGGGGGCTGCCATCCAAAAAAAAAAAATGTTCAAAAATAAAATTAAAGGGATTTTCGTTTGAGCTGCTCGTGGCTGTTTTCGTAAATTTTTTCAGATTTAGTTTAAATCCAGGGGCGTGTCCACCTGTCGTAGGCGTGTCTCCCCCTCCCCCGAGGCGTGTCTCTCCCACTGGAAAAAACTGTGACATCACATTTTTTTTGAAGCAGGGGGGTGCGAGGTTGTTGGGTATAACAGCTAGTCCTCCGCAGCTTATGTCTGCAGCCTTGGGCTCCACAAGCTGCCAACAACTATTATATCTCTTGTTTACACACTGAAAGCCAGGCCCCTTTAACGCTGTTCTAGTGGGTTTTCCACCAAAATTGTATTGAAACAGGAAGATCTTTACTCAATACAAGGACAAATTGCTTCAAGAAAGATCTCTGTTGCTGTCATGATAAAGTAAAACAGTGGGGAGGGGGGGCAAAATAGCTTTGAGAGAAAAACCTCTCAGACTGTAACTGGACTTGGTGAGTGAAGGGGAGAGGTTTATTTTTACAACAAGGGGTTTGGGGGTTTTTTAAAATCCCCTCACGGGTAAACCCCCCCCCCAAAAAATTCTACACATATGAGAGGACCTAAAATTTTTTATGTCAATCTCTATAATGAATATTTACACATACATAGTTTCCCCCTTTTCATGTCTCATCCCCAGGTATAGCATTGTATCAATATGTTGGAAGTGCTTTTGTGACTGTTTGGGTGGAACTATATAGGGGAGCTTTCTGTGTTATATATAAAAAATTTTTAGAGTCTAAAAACATATATTTTCTTTTATTTAATATGTGAAAAAATTTTTATAAAAGAAAAAAAAAAAACGATGGGGCTTGAACTCCCAACCCCGGTTGCCAGCTGAAACACCTATACTGCACTTTCATGAGGAAACAGAACCCCCTCTTTTAAAGTACAGTTAAGGGGTAACCGGGGTGAATCAACCCCTGGCAAAAGCCCTTTAAACAGGCAGTAATTGCCCCGACCTTCCCCCTAGAGCTGAGAAGTACATAGAGCCCGCAGACTTGGTTTTACTATCGATTTAACACTCAAGGGGGGTAAACACAGAGTGTGCGGGAGCCAATCACAGGCAGGGATGGGGATGACGTTTCCTGTTAGGGCATATCCCCCCAGCGAATGAAAAATCGCCCCCAACCATGCAGGGGGGTGTCTAGGGCACAGGAATCGACCAGGGGGGGTTTGTCCCAACAGCAAATAGAAACGATTTAAGCGAAGCTGATACTGCCAAACCAAGTACAGGGTAATGCAACCCCAAATTAAAAAGGCTTTATTTTTAAATGTCCCCTAATCCGAGACATGATCTTTGTAACGATAAAACCCCTTTAATGAAAGAATATTAAAGGTTAAAGCAGCCGCTTTTTTTATTTTCCAAATAAAATAATAATAACAATAGTTACACATAATTGGTATTGTCATGTCTGTATAAGTCAGATCTATTAGAATATAACATCATTCGTACCGTATGGTTAACAACAAAACGGAAAAAATTATCACGACAACAAAATTGCATTTTTTTTCTCATTTCATGTCCTCAAAAATTTGGAATAAAAAAGGAGCAAAAAGAAGCATTCCCCCCAAAATGGTACCAATAATAAGTACACCTCAGCCTGCAAAAAAAACTAGCCTTTATTCAGTCCCATAGATAAAAAAAAAGAAAAAGAAATGTATTGGTCATAGAAAATGTAAAAAAATAAAGAAGTGCTAAAACATAAGGAAAACTCTACATACTTGTTATCGCCAGAATCGTACCGACCTGAGGAGAACAGATAAAGTGTCATTCTTTACCACACTGTTAACTTCAGAAAAGATAAACCCTCTAAAAATAGATTAATAACCGGGGTTATATGTTTTGCCCCACCAAAATTTTGGGGGGAGTTTCCCAGTACATATATGATAAATGGCACCATTAAAAAGTTCAAATTGTTTCTAAAAAAAAAAAAACAAGCCATCATACATGTATTAAGATGAAAAAATAAAAAAAGTTTGGAGAAATAAAACAAATGTGACGTAAACAATAGTAAATGAAACACTGTGCATATTAGCATTTTTATGGCTCCTTAAATGGGGCTGTTCATTTAAAATAAAAATAAAAAAATTAAATTGGGCCAGGGTGGGCACATCGCTAGTTGTACCACGCCACTTCAGAACTCCCCAGGGATCTGCTCCTTTTCACTTTTAGGCAGGACTGGGACACTGTATTCTGCTGCCCTAGACAAATAAGGTATATAGCGCCCCTCCCCCCAATGAAAAGTTCAGCCCACACCATCCATTCTACCATCATCTTCCTGCCTGGGATGAAGTGACGCCCTAGGCCATGGGTGTCAAACTCGTTATCACCGAGGGCCACATCAGCCTCACGGCGTACCTTAAAAGGCCGACATAATTTTAGAACTGTGTAAATGGGACTTCTCCTTAACTGTTACATTTGTACAATATGTACAATATTGCTTTTATAATTAGCCCTTTGAGGTGAACCAGGAAGAATATATTGCCCTCCCATAGGTAGATAGGTACATATGACTCTTGTAGGTAGATAAGTGGGTATAAAGCCCTCTGTAGATGAAAGTTATATCTGCCCATGTAGGTTGATATTTTTGCCCCCTGTAGCTGGGTAGTAATTTTGCCCCCTGTAGCCAGGTAATAATATGCCTCCTGCAGCCGGGTAATATGCCCCCTTTAGCCAGGTGATAATATGCCTCCTGCAGCCCGGTAATATGCCCCCTGTAGCCAGATAATATGCCTCATATTGCCAGGGAGATGCCCCATATAGCCCCCTGTAGCCAGGTAGATGCCCCATATAGGCTCCCAGTAGCCAGGTAGATGCCCCATAGAGCCCCCCCCCCCCCCCGTAGCCTGGTAGATGCCCCATATAGCCCCTAGAAGCCAGGTAGATGCCCCATATAGTCCCCCAGTAGAACGGTAGATGCTGCACGGACCTCCTCGTGGTCCGTGCAGCGTGGACAGGTCCGGTCATCATGCCACTTACGCTATCACGCAGCTCCCAGGGATCTCCTGGGCCGACAGAGACTGCCGATTGAGGAGACCTAGCGTCGCAGGGGGCGTGAGGAAAGCGGTGCGCCATGCCCCCTGCGATGCCGTATGTATGTACAGCGCTCACCTAGGCAGTTGCCTACTTTTGCCTACCCATCGTCTCGATCCTGCTTTCTCTCATGCTCCATTCACTGACATTGCAGTGCGAGCATCGTGATGAGATCACAAAAGTGAAAAGTAGCAGATTGCTGGGGAGCTCTGGTCCAGCGGGTAACATATAGGTACGTTTTTTGCCCATCCTTGTCCCATTTCCAAAATGGGACAAGCTTCCATCAAAAATACAGCATTTACAAAATAGAAGCTGATTTACATGGCAATGGAAAAATAAAAATGATCTAATGGCTAATGGAAGTTGGATGGAAAACCAAAAATACTGTTGCCAAAAATTTGTATCACCTACACATGATCTCAGAAGATGGATGAAGGTCCTCTGAATCATGTAGGCCCAGGGTACCTACAGTTGAAGTTTCCATTCACTCTATAAAAAGCCCCATCTGCATGTTTTTCTCACCATCTAACATGAAATCAGAAAAACATTATGCGTTTTAAGTCAATTAGGAACCAAAATTATTTATATTCGCCAAATGCCAGAATAATAAGAGAGAGAGAATTTTTTAAGGCATTTTTATTACTTTCTACAAAGTCAAAAGTTTCCATACATTTCATTAGTATTTGGTAGTATTGCCCTTAAACTGAGTTGGGTCAAACATTTTGGATCCTTCCACAAGCTTCTTATAATAGTTGGTAGGAACTGAGCCTTGTTTGTAGGTCGCCCTGCTCGCTCCTGCCTTTTCAGCTTTTCCCATAAATTTTCAATACAATTGAGATCAGGGCTTTGTGATGGCCGCTCCAAAACATTGATTGGTTCTCCTTAAGCCACTTTGTAACCAGTTTGGCAGTAGCTTCAGGTCATTGTCGATTTGGGAGACCCATTTCAGCCCAGACTTTAACTTCCTGGCTGATGTCTTGAGATGTTGCTTCAGTATTGCCACATAATCTTCTTTCCTCATGATTCCATTTATTTTATGAAGTGCTACAGTCCTTCCTGCAGCAAAACAACCCCAAAACATGATGCTGCCACCCCCCAGTGTTTCACAGTTGGGATGGTGTTCTTAAGCTTCCAAGCTTCTCCCTTTTAACTCCAAACGTAACAATGATCATTATGGCAAAACAGTTCAATTTTAGTTAGTCAGACCACAGGACATGTCTACAAAAATGTAGGTTTTTGTTCCTGTGTGCATTTGCAAACATTAATCTGGCTTTTATATTTTTCTTTTGGAGTAATGGCTTCTTCCTGGCAGAGTGGCCTTTCAGCCATTTTGATACACTACTCGTTTTACTGCGGATAATAACACAATCTTACCAGCTTCCGCCAGCAACTTCACAAGATCTTTTGTTTTTGTTCTTGGGTTGATATACACATGTCGGACCAAATACATTCATCTCTGATACACAGAACCCATCTCCGTCCTGAGCGGTATAATGACTGTACATTCCCATCTTGCTTGTACTTGCGTATAATTCTTTGTACTGATGAACAAGGTATCTGGAAATTGTACCCAAGGATGATCCAAACTTGTACAAGTCCACAATTCTCCTCCTTATATCTTGGCTGATTTCTTTAGACTTTCCCATGATGTTACACAAAGAAGCATTCGCTTTCTAGTGTGCATAAAAATACATCCACAGGTGTGTCTCTAATTAATTAACTCAGATGTTGCCAATAAACCTATCAGAGGCTTCCAAAGACCTCATCATATGGGCTGTCCCAAATTTTTTAAAGACAGAGTAATCCCAGTGTATGGAAACTTTTGACTTTGCAAAAAGTAATAAAAATGCCTTAAAAATTCTCTCTCTCATTCTTCTGCATTTGGCAAATATAAATAATTTTGGTTCCTAATTGACCTAAAACGTGGAAGCTTTATCCTGATTTGATGTCAGATAGTGAGAAAAACATGTATATGTGTCTTTCAATATAGTGTATGTAAACTTCTTGTTTCAACTGTAAGTATCCTGGGCCTACATGATTCATAGGACCTTCCTCCATCTTTATGGATCATGCGTAGGTGAAACAACTAGTTTTTGGCAACGGTGTTTTTGGTTTTCCATCCAATTTCCATTAGCCAGATATTTTTTTTATTTGTTCCATTGCCATGTAAATCAGCTTATCAGAGCTTATATAGTATATATAGAATACTAGAATAAAATATAACTTTTAATATTATCCACTAAAAAACGATAAATACTACACTTATCTGACCCTATACTAACCTAAATACACACAAAAACCTAATCCAAAAACCCTAGCTACCAACAAAGGGGGAAACCGTCCCAACAAGGATGACCCCCACAGGAACCTATCCTAAATAAACAGTAGCCCTACTTCACCCTACAATATATTCACAGGCAACGAGTAGGGCATAGATAGATGACCTGCTATTTTAAAGTGAATATTCAGATGTTATATCCTTAGAAATATCAAATGACGTTCAGTTATTATAGGATCAAAGACAACCACATGTACCCCTCAAATGCATAAACCACAAACCATATTTTTTGGAGATACAGAGTGGAATTATTTTCGGGATGCCCAGTCCTTAATCAGCTTGGGAGTGTTGTGGTGTTCTTATATAGTATATGTAAACTTCTGGTTTCAACTGTAGGTATCCTGGGCTTACATGATTCATAGGACCTTCCTCCATCTTTATGGATCATGCGTAGGTGAAACAACTAGTTTTTGGCAACTGTGTTTTTGGCTTTTCCATCCAATTTCCATTAGCCAGATATTTTTGTATTTGTTCCATTGCCATGTAAATCAGCTTATCAGAACTTATATAGTGTATGCAAACTTCTGGTTTCAACTGTAATTCCAACACTGTGCACTCGTACTCCTACATTTTATCTTAGGTCAAGGAGACCTCAAGAGTTGATGGTGTCGTCCGCCTTCACCTGTTCTTGCATCACCCCGGGAGGGTTGTATCAATGTCTTTTCTATCATGCTACTACATCCATGATGACAAATCTGCCCATTGTCTCCCCAAGGCTCATATCGTCACATTAATGAACCATTGCCTGCCGAGCCTGATAGGATTCCACGTCTCCAGTTAGCTTGGCTGTAAGACATAAACTCATTCTGGTCTCCTAGCTCCGCTGTCTCATCATCTGGTTACAACCATCATCTTAAAAATCACCCAAGTAATGAGAAAAAAAATTGAATTAGGTTTGAGTGCCCAAGGCCTTTTCACTAGTTAAATCATATTTCTCAATTTTCTAAGCCAAGCATCTATATTTCTGCTTTTTAAAGACATTGGAATTCTGCAGCGAGGCGGGTAATAGATGAGTGGATATTGTTAGGTAATAACTACAATTCTCTGAAAGGTCACTCATATACAAGACTATATTAAGGTCTCTTAATGTAACTTGTCATGTAGTGACAGGGGGATTGTCCCTTCAGGGAAGCAGACATCACACACACACCGTATGTTTACCCCAGAAAACTAACTAGATGAGTTTACGTACTCCACCGAGAGGTCACTTATCCTCAAGTGGAGACAAAATCGCTGACTAGTGGAGTAGACTATGAAAGAGGACGCACAACTGAGAACTTTGTGGGCTTTTCATATCATCGTGGTAAATTAACAGATTCCTTCTCTAATTTATCATTACTGTTATATTATATCTTATGTTTTAGACAAATACTTGAGTTTTTACAAATTTTTGTAATTTTTTTTTTTACAGGATGTTTTTTTGCACTTTTTATATTGATATTAGCTAGTACAGTATTGTAGTAGTTGAGTTTGTCCACTAGTTAGTATAATCCAATTTTGATACCTTGCTTCTGGTTGGATGTTGTACCCAGTATTGGATTGGGGTGAATAGGGGCCACCAGTGGAATTGATTCTTGGGGCCCACCAATGGAGATGATTCTAGGGGCTCACCAGTGGAGTTGATTTTTGGTGCCCACCAGTGGAGATGATTCGTGAGGTCCACCAATGGAATTGATTTTTGGGACCCACCAGTGGAGTTAATACTAGGGGATCACCAGTAGAGTTGATTCTTGGGGCCCACCAATGGAATTGATTCTTGGGGCCCACCAATGGAATTGATTCTTGGGGCCCACCAGTGGAGATGATTCTTGGGGCCCACTAGTGGAGTTGTATCCTGGTGCCCACCAGTGGAGTTGTTTCCTGGTGCCCACCAGTGGAATTGAATCTTGAGGCCCACTAGAGAAGTTGATCCATGGGGTCCACCAGTGGAGATGATTCTTGGGGCCCACCAATGGAATTGATTCTTGGGGCCCACCAATGAAACTGATTCTTGGGGCCCACCAGTGGAGATGATTCTTGGGGCCCACCAGTGGAGTTGTTTCCTGGTGCCCACCAGTGGAGTTGATTCTTGGGGCCACCAGTGAAATTGAATCTTGAGGCCCACTAGAGAAGTTGATCCATGGGGTCCACCAGTGGAGATGATTCTTGGGGTCCACCTGTAGAGATCATTCTTGGGGCCCAATAGTGGAGTTGATTCTTGGGGCTCACCAGTAGAATTATTCCATGGGTCTCACCAGTGTAGGTGATTTTTAGGACTCACCAGTGAAGTTGATCCCAGGGGCCCACCAAGGTTAAGTCTTGGGGCCCATTTTACAGCTACTATACATCACTGTATGTGACTGCAGATATTACACATGTTTCTTGCCTTCTGCCTCTATTTCACTGCCTTTCTCCCTGAAAAACAGCTTCAAACCTGCGATGATCAAGGGTACACCCTGCCCGGGAGTCCACCACTCACGTGGGCCAACTGCTCTCATGTGGCCCAGTCTGAACCTGGCTGTACCTGTCCTTCTTTGCCTTTATCCTGTCTTGTTTCCTAATTTGATGGTGTATCTGTCCATCTTTGTCTTGTTCTGCAACAGGGTATTTAAATGAATTTGCATATTGTTCATTAATTACTATGTAAACCTGATAAAGTGTTATTCTACCTGAAATGTATTGTCCAGTTTTCTCAAAAAAGTAATGAACCTGATGTGATCACAAAATTCCCCCATCTAACGCCACCAAGCTCCATATCTCTATCAGTGAATTTGGGTAAAATAAATTCCAAGATTCTACATATCTCTAAAAACACTATTAAAAAAACTATGACAACGCTTTGAGGGCTTTTTTACATCACTTTGGGACATTTTCAAATTCCTTCTTTAATCTATGATTAATTTAATTTTATTACATCTCATATTAGATAAATACCTTAATTTTTGGATTTTTTTAATTTTTATAGGATTATTTGTTACTTTTTTAATATGGATATTAGTTACTACATTATTGTATTAATTCGGTTTGTCAACATTTAGTCTATTTCAATTTTGGTGCCTTGCTTGTGGTTGGATGCTGTACCTGTCCCTCTTTGCCTGTCCTGTTTCCCAATTGCATTGTGTATCTGTCCATCTTTGTCTTGTGCTGTTGCCCTACTTCCTATTCAGGGTATTCAAAGTGGTGTTCCAACAAAGGAACATCCTTCCTATTCACCTCTATGGGAACTCCCGAATGTAGCCAAGTATGTGTGCTCCGCTACATTTGGAATTCCCATAGAAAATGATGGGAAGGAAGACCGCAAGCGCTGCCCTCCTCATTCTCACAACTTATGAAGCAGATGTTCCTTCATCGTGACATCTCTTTAAAGGGGTAGTTAGCTTCAAGCTCCCTCTTCCTGTTCAGGGTGTGGGAGTTTCTGCAGCTTCAGGCTCCCACTTCATATTCAGTCTGTTTAGGGTTCTACAGCTTCAGGCTCCCACTTCCTGTTCAGGCTGTGGGTGATTCTACATTTTCAGGCTCCCACTTCATGTTCAGGCTGTGGGTGGATCTACAGCTTCAGACTCCCACTTCCTGTTGAGGCTGTGGGTGGGTCTACAGCAGGGACTGATATTTCAGCACTGCTCTTCTCTGCTAAACCCTTTGGAGAGACAATTTTTCTGGAGGGGTTTTAACAGCAGGACACAAGGCTAAAGAGCTCTAAAGAGTTTTAAAGTTTGTCAGTTATAAAGATAAACAAGCTCATGTGCTGCTAATAAGACACAGCAGGTAGTGACACAACATCCTGGCCAAGGCTGCTAGAGCAGAGAGAGGTTGTCAGTCACCTAGGAAAGCTTGTGTACACATGCAGGCGATAAGAACTGCTCTAACTCTGAAAGAAAGCAAAATAAGAACAGCTATTTAATTTGTAGTAATTAGTGTTGATCAAACTGTTCTAGAGAAGTTAATTTCTAGTAGAAGTTCTCAAATTTTTAGAACTGGAACCGAACATTTTACTGTTCGTTCGATAAAGTCAAAGTTCTAACCCATTTTCGTTTTTTTTTTCCCCCAGCGGTTTCTGCATTTTTTGGCGCCACCAAAATCCCCTTCTGCATTTTTGGCACCATCCAATCAGTGCAGAGCACAGAAATTTTTTAAAAAGCATCGTGAGGTGTTGGGCTCTCAGGGGCTGCTGAAATCACCCGACCTGTTATAGTATATTTCCTGTTTCCCTTTTTAACGCCATTTTCAGCTCGTTCTGTACTGTACAGACCTTTAGTTGGTTTTAGATAGCATTTTCCCCCCTAGCAGCAATAGTTGGGGAGTTTGGTTTTGCGGGATCATTTTTCCCCCAAAACCGAATTTTATTTGGGTGCTTTTTGCGGGCTCAATGACCGCCTAAGGGCTCAAAAACATGGATTTTTATCGGTGTTGGATTTGAAAATTTTAAAAACTGCCCAAAAGTTCTTTTCATGAGTTTTTGGGGGTTCATAACGTTAAGCACCTTCCCCAAAAATTTCTCCTAGTGTCAAAGGGGCTTTTAGCCCGTCGGATCGGGGGCCCTGCAGCAGCTGTACCACTGCACCCCCTATAGCAAACCCCCTGCTTGAAGCTGTCCCATCTTTTCAGCGCCTTTGAAAGGGAAAATGAGGTTTTTTAAAAGCCTCATTTTTTTTTCCGTCACTTTTAAGACAAATTTTTTTTTCCCAAATTTTTGTTCCCCGACCAGTTATGTTATGGATGGGTTCCGTTTCCCCTCACCTTTAAGTAAAAACTTTAAAACCAGAACACCTTCTCTCATTGACTTTAAAGGGGTTCGAGTTCTAGTTCGAATAGAACCTCGAACCAAACACAGTAAAGTTCAAGGTTCGAATTGAACTAGAACTTTTTAGTGCTCGCTCATCTCTAGTAATATTTTTTTTTTCCTTTTGCTATACCCTTTAATGTAATTCCATTCTTTTTTTCACTATGCAATGATAGGGGGTTTACTCTGAAAGAAAGGTTTGTGTAAAGTGAAGAACCTGACGTGCTCCTGATGTTCTCCTACCTATCCCCACCAAGCTCCATATCTATCTCTATCAGTGGAGTTGAGTAAATTCAGTTCCATGATTCTCTGTATCTCTACATAATTTACAAAAGAATCCGGGCAGCTAAGAGTCCTTACATATTATTTGCCTTGACCCTAAGTAACCCCCTACCTCTGTTTTGCTTTAAAACCCACAAACCCAAAATCCCCCCCCCCACCCCAAATTTCCCACCCCCTTTCAAAAAAACTCTGAAGGGTTTGGGGATAAATTTTGGCCACACCCAGCCATTTTTTTAAAAACATATATAAAAAGAAGTCAATAAACCACCCTTTTAATCGAAAAACCCTTTAAACCCCGCCTTTCCAACATAAAAGCCCAGTTTACCCAACACCCCAATGGGGAAAAAAAACAACCACACCCATGAAGGGAACCAATGGGACAGGGGCCCCTTGCCCCACCCCTTGGGGGCCTGGCAACCGTTTTGTCGATCTCTTCGTGCATTCCCCCTCAGGGGCACCCTGACTCAAGGCACCACAAGCCGCCATGGAGGCTACCCGATTCACCGTTTCAAGGACTCCCCCAAGACCCCACCTTCGCCAGGGCCAACCCAAAAAATGCATAAACTTGGGGAGCCATACCCGATTCTGACCCCCACCAAATTCCTGACCCCCTCCAAGGACCCCGACCCGCTACCGCCGCTGCAAAAAGGACCAACGGGAACCTGGACACCAACACCAAAGTATCGACCAAGACCGACAAGCTGTCCCTCCACCCCTCAACACCACAGGGAGGGATGGAGAGTGTGGGACTTCCTCCACTCAGACCACTTGTCTGCTCCCACGGCGCGTGGGGAGAGCTACTTATACCGTGCTCCCCTCGCACACCTCGCGCTCCCCTCGCTGAGCCGCTCCGGGGGTTCTGGGTCATGCAGTGGCCTCCGCCTAATGGCTTTACCATGGGACATTTACCAATTCCTTCTCTAATCAATGATTATTGTCATATTATTATATCTCCTCTATTAGACCAAAATCTTCATTTTTTAAGCATTTTAAAATGTTTTTTTTTTTTACAGGATCACTTGTTCTTTACTAAACATTTTTAAGGAAGTTGTCATCCATTTTTTAAAAAGGGGGGTTTAATTTCTTATTAAAACCCGGTGATAAATTTGGCACCGTATTAAGGTCAGAAGCGCTGACGAGGAGGAAAAAGGTTTAGGGGAGTGGGAAAAATATATCCCAAATGTCAAGTTTGCCCGCGTGGGTTTAGTTCAAACATTAAATGGGGTTGGGGGCAAGGATTGTGACATCTGTGATCTCGGCAGAAACCATGAAAAACTGAAATTAAAAGGGAGGCTGAGAAGCCGTCGTGGGAGACTAAAACTAGATGATGGGGGTTGTAGTTTGTGAGTAGAAAATTGTGGATTCTGGAATACGGCAATAATCCTTTGATATTTAGCCCCCGCCTATTGGAGTGGTTTCCCTTTTGTTTTAGCTCGAAACTATTTGGAGCCAGCTCTGACCCCCTGTGTTTTTTTTTTTTTTAAATCCTTTAGATGCCACCATTTCACACTGCACTTTTAAATGAATGAGAAACCCCGGGGGGGGCACACTTAATTTAAAAACTTCTGAAGCTGCCATGTTACTGCTCCTATTACTTCCTGCCGTAGGAGTAATGGGAGTGGCATCTTGGTACACCTGCCTGCATCATATAAAGCAATTGTGCCCCCTAGTTGTCAAGTACACTAGGGGGATTACATGTGCAAGTAAAAAAAAAAAGTTTTCAAAGAATAAAAAACAATTAACACCCTTTTGCCATCTTACAACAATACTACTGTATATAGGGCCCCGGAGCAGACGGACGTCACTGCACCTCTGCTAACAATATTACGTATGGGGCCCTGGAGCAGATGGATGTCACTGCACCTCTGCTAGCCCTGCATGCATTAATGGACACCTCTACATGAGATCATCTAAAACTAAAAGTAGCTGCAAACGGAATATCATGATACTAAACAGTGCAACTTTTATACTCTCTAACATAATTAATTTCATGTCAAAGGTCTCCATAGCCTTTAAAAGGAATGCTGACCCTACACCCTCTATAGGCAGTAACAGAGTGGCGTGGTTACAACTTTATCGACAGGGACCAGTGAGAACAGGAGCGGCCAGGGATTTGTAAGTTGAGTACTACTTTTTACATTTTAGAACCTTCTGAGCTGTTTTTATTATTATTATTATTATTATTATTATTTTGGGGGCCAGAAAACCCATTTATCCAGGCTCGGACTGCAGTAGGGGAAACCTACGGTGTGCCCCTGGGAATGGTGGTCCCTTCAGGGTGAAAGGCAGAGAAAAATAGGCAGAGTGCAAGAGTCATGTGCAATATATGCAGTATATATGCAGTGACATAGATGTAGAGTGGGATCCAAGATTTAACTTCACAAATGGGCCCCAAGAATCCACTCTACTTATGGGTCTCAAGAATCAAAGCCGCTGGTGGACCCCAAGAATCAACTCCACTGGTGGCCCCAAGAATCAACTCTACTGGTGGGCCCCAAGAATCAACTCCACTGGTGGGCCTCAAGAATCAACTCCACTGGTGGGCCACAAGAATCAACTCCACTGGTGGCCCAGGAATAAACTCCACTGGTGGGCCCCAAGAATCAACTCCACTGGTGGGCCCCAAGAATCAACTCCACTGGTGGCCCCAAGAATCATCTCCACTGGTGGGCCCCAAGAATCAACTCCACTGGTGGGCCCCTAGAATCAGCTCCACTGGTGGGGCCCAAGAATCAACTCCACTGGTGAGCCCCAAGAATCAACTCCACTGGTGGGCCCCAAGAATCAACTCCACTGGTGGCCCCAAGAATCAACTCCACTGGTGGGCC
Organism: Phyllomedusa bahiana; assembly: GCA_025379985.1. Lineage (NCBI taxonomy): Eukaryota > Metazoa > Chordata > Amphibia > Anura > Hylidae > Phyllomedusa > Phyllomedusa bahiana. The sequence continues at coordinate 34,878 of JAODAL010008339.1, read as the reverse complement.
CCAAGAATCAACTCCAATGGTGGCCCCAAGAATCAACTCCACTGGTGGGCCCCAAGAATAGCTCCCACTGGGGTGCCCAAAGAATCAACTCCACTGGGGGCCCCCAAGAATCAACTCCACTGGTGGGCCCAAGAATCAACTCCACTGGTGGAGCCCCAAGAATCACCTCCACTGGTGGACCCCGGGCACTCCAGTCCGACATTTCCTTTAGCTATATGTCCATGCAATTGATTTAGGAATTGTAACAGAGAAACGGGGCTCTAACCCCTATGAGGATTTGATAAGAAACTATCCAGCACAGAAGGTTGGACGCCAAGGTGTTAATAGTTGGACATTCACTTTTTTTTGTCTATAAAATATGAAATTCCCGTTTTTGTCACAGATTTTATACTACAAGATCTCATTATCCCTTGCAATTCTGTTATGTTTTCATCCTCACGGCAGATGATGTATTTAAATCAGTGACATGCATGTAAGAGTCACTGGTAATGATCAAATAACAGATGTTTTGCAAGAAGAACATTATATAAAGTATTATACTGGCAGCTAATAATGACAATCTTGCAAGGACATTTCGTAATGGCTTCAAATGAGAACTCATTAAAGGACGGGTGCAGACGGCACTGAATGTGCAGATTGTCTGCACTATAACGAATTGTCAACTCCAAAGTGAGGGCAGGCAGCCCAGGGGGTGCAAGATGACACGAAGACTTAGATAAGTGCATCGCCGCAGAATGGATTTGATGCCATGGGATAGATGTACCCCCTTACGGAAAAGAATCCATCCAGACTTGGCTGCCATCAAGTAATGAAGTTAAAAGCTGATACAAATCACAGAGAGGTGTCATTGTAAAGGTGGTATTGTACTGAAAAGCAATGCTTGGAAATAGACTGCTGACTATAAGGTTTCCATGCACAGGTAGAAGAATATTGGAAAGCTTGTGCTGATACAGAGCTCCAAATCGTCCGCATAGAAATAATCACATTTTCACATTTTCCCACCACTAGGGGGAGCACAGGAGATTAGTGCATACCGTTTGTTTGTTAGTCTATAGCAGGAATACTCAACTAGCAGGTCTGCTTACCTGGGTCTACAGCAAGGTAAAGGTGTGATATGGGCAGTCACCCTGGATATAGGTATTGAACTCCCTTTATTTTTGTCACACTTGTTTTCTCCCTCCTCGCCTTCCCAGAGCCATAACTTTTTTATTTTTCCATCTACATAGACAAATGAGGGCTTTTATTTTGCGGGATCAGATGTACTTGCTAATGTTATTCATCATATATAGAATACACTGGGAAACCTTAAAAAATTCTAAGTGGGTCAAAATGGGAAAAAAAAAAATTGCTTGCACCATGTTTGCAGGAGTTTTGGTTTCACGGAGTTCAATCTCTGATGTGCTATCTGTATTCTAACGTATCCGGCAATACCAAACATGTACGGTTTCTGTTATGTTTTGGTACCGGAAACAAATTCCAAGCATTTTAAATTTTTTAAATTTTCTGCAACCAATAACTTTTTCGTACAAATACCTTCGGACTTGAGTGAGGGTAAATTTTTTGTGGGCTGAGGTGTATTTTATATCGGTACCAGTTTGGAATGCATGCAACGTTTTTGATCAAATTTATTTAAATTTTTAGGGGACCTGAAATGACCCAAAAAACCCACTATTTTTTTCACTCCTACACTCCTGTTCTTCTCCTCGTCTCGCTGTCTGATGAAGGTCAATTTCGGCCAAAACGTTGGACCATGGGACAATTCTTGTTAAATCTCCTGTGCATTATATACATTTGAATAGAGAGTTGTTCACGGATATAAATTTTTGTCAAATAAAAATTTTCTGGGATTACATAAAGAGTGCCATGGATTTTTCTATGTTTCGGACTACAGCCGATTGGCTTTCCGCTGAGCACCCGCCATCCACTACAAGTGTGCGGCGACATTGTCTCTTTTGTACAGTGTTCAGCGTACAGGATAAATTATGTTATATTGTAATAGAGGGCAAAAGGGGGACAATTTGAACTTTTAATATTTTCATTTTTTACACTTTAAAACATTTTTTTTTTTACTTTGACTTTGAGTCCTCCTAGAGTGCTTGACCACTAGGGTTCACAATTGTTTCTACAACCTAATGCATAGTATTGACAATTCATTAGGGTGTACAAAGATGGCGGTTTCACTACTTCCTGCCTGGGGCAGAAAGTAGTGACACAAAAAACATGGCAGCAATGGAAGACTTCACAAGGCTTCCAGCTGAATTGTTAACCGATCGGGACCCTGCTATTGCGCCGCGGAGGTCCCGATCAGAGTGAAGAACAGTGTGCGGCAAACGGGTGAAATCTAAGGGGTTATACAGGACGTGATGTTGGCGAATCCATCCTGGACTGTAACCGGTGGGTGTTAAAGCACTGATTGGTTTCTATGGGCAGCAAGGAAAGTCTTAGACCTAGACAGTTTTCATACATGTTCCCCCATATTTCTGCAATATCACAACACATCTTGTTTGAAGTAAGACACATTCATATTATATAATATTCATAATCAGGATAGATGACTACAAATAAAAACATATAAAAGAGAAGCACAAAGAATCAGTAGTACATAGATTAGCAGAACATCAACCTAACCTATAGCGTGCCAATGCTCTAGATACCTTGTAACATCTTTATAGATGACCTGTGATAGACTCACCTCTATTTTACCATTTTCTTTTGTGTGATGCAATACCTGGGGCTGGTTTTCAGGGAGAAAGGCAGGAAAAAAGCAGAAAGCAAGAAGCATGTGCAGTCATTTACAGTAGTTGTTGTGTAGGCCCAAAACTCCACTCCACTGGTGGGCCTCAAGTATCACCTCCAGAAGCCTTCCAGGGGTTTCCTCTGTTCTGTTATGGGCCAGTTAAAACTTCTTCTTGTTGCAGTTATGAAGATGGAAGGACAGGGGCAGGCTCAGGATGACCAACAAGGGAGCAGAGGAAACTCTCTGTGGGCCCCTGACCATGGTGGGGTTGATTTTCAGAGCGTAAGGCAGAGATAGAGAGACACAAAGCAAAAGGCAGAGTGTAACAGTCATGTGTAGTTGATGTAGAGTGTGCCTCAAAATTCAACTCCACTAGTGGGCCCCAAAGATCAACTCAACTGGTGTACCCCAAGGATTAACTCCACTGGTGGACTCCACAAATCAGCTCCACTGATGGGCTCCAAGGATCAACTCAACTGGTGGATCCCAAGAATCAAGACTCACCTCCATTGGTGGGCTCCAAGAATTAACTCCTCTGGTGGGCCCACAGAAACATCTCCACTGGTGTGCCCCAGGAATCAATTCCATTGGCGGGCTCCAAGAATCAACTACACTGGTGGGTTCCAAGAATCAACTCCACTGGTGGGCCTCAAGAATCAACTCCATCGGTGTGCCCCAAGAATCAACTCCTCTGGTGGCCCCAAGAATCATTCCCACTGGTGGATCTCAGGAATCAACTCCACTGCTGGGCCCCAAGAATCAATTCCACTGCTGGGCCACAAGAATCAACTCCACTGCTGGGCCACAAGAATCAACTCCACTGGTGGGCTCCAAAAATCAATTCCACTGGTGGTCTCCAAAAATCAACTCCACTGGTGGGCTCCAGGCGTCCCAGTCCAACACTTAAAAAGTCTGCACACTGCCGCCCCATTTGAACTCCATAGGGCCAGAGATTGTGGTGGAAATGCCCAATCCATAAGAAACTAACATTTTCACCAACCCAAAGAATAGGTTTTAGGCTGGAGCATCCCTTTAACAGCTCATCATATCAAAACTCCTACATTTGATCCTGTCCTCCTCTATTTAAGGATAAACCATCAACCATTGCTTCCACCAGCCACTACGTTATGACACATTTTGCGCTATGGAGTGATTGTATTAGCCTCTACCTAGAATAATTTATACCGCTTTATACGACATCATTCACAATCAAGTCCCTTTAAGCAGCGGATAAAAAATGGCTGCTTTAAAGTGTTTACATTTTACAAATTATCTGTGGCGCTCATATTTCATTTTTGCTATTCACTATATCCGTGCTGACAAATTTATTTAAGAAAAACAGAGTAATTCTTTTTTTGAGCTGCATACAATCAAATGAGTCTAGCGAGCCTAGATATATTTTCTCATTACCAGCTTTACTCCTAATCAGCATATACATGAAATTGCGGTCTGGAAATTTGGAGTGTTTGTAAACCCAGAAATATAATTATAGATAGAATAAATAAATTAACTCAACAAAACTGCAAAATGCTGTATGTCAGAGGTTCGTGCTCAACAGCTGCTAAGGAAGTACAACCCCCAAGGCACATTACAGACTATTGCTGTATAAACAGCAAAGCAATAGGGTCAGGCAAGGAATGGACGGCAAGAAATATCCAAACCTCTAGGAAAACAATGCCATACTATGAAATATTAGGCAAAGCATCCTCAAAATGTAAAAAAAAAAATTATTTGCTTTTATGTAAAGAACAAAACATAAAAAAATCCTAAATATTTAAATTTCTTTAACAAGTTATTGGAGCCCATATACTAAGCTGACATTTCATACTTTTTGCAGCTTATTTTTCAGCTTTGATGCACAGACTGGGATGTAGTTTTCAGAGTCACCTCATTATCATTAGTACACAATAGTAACACTTTAAAGGGGTTGTCTCACTACATTCATTCATCTTACATCAGTCCTGTTTCTTGGTTTCATTTTGAATTCAGGGGTGTGTTTACTGGCTTCTACTAGACTGCAGTAAAAGCCAGGTCTGTAGCTATAGCAACCAGTGCTGCCAGCCTATCAAGAGAGATTGAACAGGTCTGTAGCTATAGCAACCAGTGCTGCCAGCCTATCAGGAGAGATTGAGCTGGTCTGTAGCTATAGCAACCAGTGCTGGAAGCCTATCAAGAGAGATTGAACAGGTCTGTAGCTATAGCAACCAGTGCTGCCAGCCTATCAGGAGAGATTGAGCTGGTCTGTAGCTATAGCAACCAGAGCTGCCAGCCTATCAGGAGATATTGAACAGGTCTGTAGCTATAGCAACCAGTGCTGGCAGCCTATCAGGAGAGAATGATCAGGTCTGTAGCTATAGCAACCAGTGCTGCCAGCCTATCATGAGATATAGATCAGGTCTGTAGCTATAGCAACCAGCGCTGGCAGCCTATCAGGAGATATAGAACAGGTCTGTAGCTATAGCAATCTGAGGAGCTGATGCAGCCCATACAAGAGGGGATATCTAGGAATAGGTAGGAAACTGTTAATGGACACATATTGGATAGTGACTTGTTTTTACAAGATCTTTACCATAAAAAGCAATCCCTGTAGTGAGACAACCCCTTTAAATAGGTAGTCCAAAACTAATCCTACATACTGCAAAAAAAAAAAAACAAATAAAAAAGTTATACTTACCTACCTGTACCGCAGCACTCCAGAGCATTGCCAGGACCCACTCCTCTTCATTTCTGGGTTTTGATCCCAACACAGAGGAAATGCTTGCATTCAATTTACTTGCAATGGACACGGACCCAGAAGTAGATCCTAGGGAACTCAGGAACTGGAGCAGCAGCATTTGGGGACAGTTAGGTAAATGCATTTTTATTTCTTTTTTCTGAAGCCTTTCCCCAATTAGGATTCATTTCCCTACACTGGACAACCCCTTTAAGGCTCTATGTAATGACAGAGAGCCTAAGAGTGTCACAATTCTGTCCTAATAAGACCAGAAAGAAAACCTTGTGCCATCCTGGCAGGTCTGCAGAGCACATAGCTGTCTATTACATAAAAAATAACAGTGACTCAGCAGTAACAGTGTGTTTTGGCAACATGTAAGTTTTTCTCTCTCACTAGAAGCTTCTTTACAAGACAACTACAACTCTGTTACCTCACATTTTCAGCCAGACATCCTGTTTGGATAGTGTAATTGTTTTTCACTAACTTTCCAACAGTAATGTCCTTGTTACAGACTCAGCTAAGCTTAGGAGCTAGGAGAGCTAAAATGTCAGTCACTGCTGAAGATCCGCCCACTGCCTGCACAGGAACTGTGAGCCTGAAGAGACTGTGAAGAGTAGAGCTTAGTAGAGGGCAAAAAGGCAATTAAAACTCTACACACCATTTGGTGCTCTCCTCGCCTCAAGGAGAGATGTTCCCCTTTCTGAGCCACTCATTGCCTCCCACACAGCCAGTCAGTATCACTCTGCTCTGCACTGATGAGGGACAAACATCCCGAAACAGCTGTATGCAGATGAGAGATACTGGCTTGGCTAAATATCCATTTTGTTTTTTCAAGACCCAGTGGGTCAAAAGCAAATTGAGGATCTGTTACATCCAACTGAGGGACTTGAGCTGCTCAGCAAATTTCCCATTATGCCTTGTGATATGCAGATGCTTAGTAGAGGGCAAAAAGGCAATTCAAACTCTACTCACCATTTTGTGCTCTCCTCGCCTCAAGGAGAGATGTTCCCCTTTCTGAGCCACTCTTTGCCTCCCACACAGCCAGCCAGTTTTGCTCTGCTCTACACTGATGAGGGACAAACATCCCGAAACAGCTGTATGCAGATACTGGCTTGGCTAATATCCCTTTTGCTTTCTCAAGACCCAGTGGGTCAAAAACAAATTGAGGATTTGTTACATCCAACTGAGGACGCTTGAGCTTCTCAGCTTCTTTTCCATAATGCCTTGTGAGAGGCTGTGAAGAGTGAAAACAGCCAGATAGCACCTTTAAGAAATTAGAGGGTAAAGAAATTCCGTTTAGATGGGACTGACACTATGCAAGAATAGGTTGACTTGCAGAGAAAAGAGTTCTATTCTTCTGGGATCAAGAAAAATCAAGTGTATTGTATTAGCATAGAAAAATAGTGAAGAAATAATTTTATTGTATTCAATAGATAAAGTGTTGCTCATAAATTCCTGTTTATATTTAAATGTCCCTCATATTATTCCTAATCTCTTATGGATCATATCTCCTTTTCATCATAACTTTACTACAGCACCGCCCAACTGACCAAAAGCATTGAATTGCAACCCTTTGTGATGCCCTCTGTGCGAGCAGATAAAACCATGGTCACTCATTAATTTTTCTTTAATTCGGTTACTCTGTAAGTACAGAAACACAGCAGGGGTGTAAAATGTGTGGCTAATGGCGGTATTATTCATGTCGGTAACCCCAGTGACCTTCGCTGTGAACCACTGACAGATAGTTAGTCGGTTATTGAGGAGTATTTAGTACAGTGAACTTTAACAATCTGATGTACAAGGCGAGGCTTTGTCTTTCTATTTATTTTTCTGAAATGATATGAGGAAAGCTTTTATTTCCGATAAAACAGCTGAAGAATAACTAATTGCCATTGAACGGCGAGGAAAGTCAAGCCACAGATTCTATTACCGTCAGCAGCCGAGGAAAATTTCAGAACTTAAAAAACCTTTTTATTATTGTATTTACACTTTCTTAATACCTCTAGGTAGAAGAGATTTCATTTATGAATAGACTATTATAATACTGCCCATATAAATAATAATGTAACTACTTTATTCTGCTACTATGCACAAGAACATAACTACTATAATACTGCCCCTTATGTACAAGAATATAACTACTATAATACTGCTCCTATGTACAAGAATATAACTACTATAATACTGCTCCTATGTACAAGAATATAACTACTATAATACTGCCCCCTATGTACAAGAATATAACTATATTAATACTGCTCCTATGTATAAGAATATAACTACTATAATACTGCCCCTCTGTACAAGAATATAACTACTATAATACTGCTTCCCTTAAAAATCTAGACCTAAATACTGCCCTAATGGTTGCAAGTATAACATAGTAGACACTACCTAGTAAAAGAATTTTACCTTACTTGAATGTACTGGCCTCCCTACTTGTCTGAGCAAGTTACACCGATCTTACTGCGCCCCTATGGAAAACAAGAGAATATAAACATACTTACTATATTACATAGCCACCCTCTGAAACAAAACGGAAAATATATGACTGACTTATAAACAGCTTCACTTTGCCCGAATTTAAACTACAAAAATTCCCATGACAAGAATAAATCAAATCTGCCCTCTTTTACAAAATAAACTACAAAAAACTGCTCCATGTACAAGAATATAACTACTATAATACTGCCCCCATGTACAAGAATATAACAAAAAAAATACTGACCCCGATGTAGAAGAATATAACTACTATAAACGCCCCCAAAGTACAAGAAAAAAAATAAATACACCACATTTAAAAAATATAATACAATACCCCCCCTTGACAAGAAAAAACTATATAATACTGCCCCCTTGTACAAAAATAAACTACTAAAAATACTCCCCCCCTATGACAAAAAATATAACTACTATTACAAAACCACTATGAAAAGAAAAAACACAAATACTGCTTCCCTTACAAATCTAAGCCCTAACATTCACCCCAACTTGGTTTTTGTTAAAAGTCTAAAAATAGGGGGGACACCGGTACAAATAAAAATTTGCCTTCATCCGAATGTAAGGGCCTTCCACTTTATCTTGCTCGCAGCAGAGAAAACAGGGTAAATTCGATTGGGTAAAATTTTTGGGAAAAAAAAATATCAGGAAAAAATATTTTAAAAATGTATTCTTGGACAAATAAAATAAGCCATCTTCTGATATTTAAAAAAACTTTTTGCTAAAAATATAGGTGGAGTTGTCTTATTGAAAGCAGCTTCACTTTGCAATTCTGTTTGCAATTCTGCAGTAACTGAAAGGAGACTTCCAAAACTGTAATTTGGGGGACTGTTTATTGCACTATATTCATCTGTCAGATTTAAAACATTTTAATTGCATCCGTCAAGTGTCAGGTTTCAGACACGAAGCAAAGCCCTGAGTAGGAAGCTTGCATGAAGCTGTAGAGCCTGTTGACCCCTATAGTCCGATGGATCATGCCGTGATCTAGCGATATAGTTTTGGGCCTATATGGTTGCCCCCATGATGTTATGGAAACCCTTTCAGCACAATGGTTCAGCCTTTACATACCTTGCTCGGGGCAGCGGCACCCTGGTGACCAGGCCCAGATCTATGGGAGGTGGAGTGGAACGCCATGTTCTGACTGTGTTATATGGGAATGTTGGGGCTTCTGAACTTAAACGAACAGAATTAAGCTGGGTAGATACCGTTTACAATGCTGTTTAATATGCAAGCTTATATTACAACCAGTACTCAGGCTCAGACTGGCTCCACAAGGGAACAGGGGATAAGCCGATGGGCACCTGGGCATGGTGGGCCTTGAGCTTTGCATGGCTGTATCTGCTTTAAAGGAGAAAGGCATAGAAAGAGATGTGGAAAGCAAAAGGTAGAGTGCAAGAGTCATGTTCAGTAGCTCTAGGGTGGACCCCAAAATCCAACTCCACTGGTGGGCCCCAAAAATCAACTTCCCTGGTGGGCCTCAAGAATCAACTGCACTGGTGGGCTCCAAGAATCAACTTCACTGGTGGAAGAATCAAGTGCACTAGTGGCTCCAAGAATCAACTGCACTGGTGGACTACATGATTCAACCCCCCTGGTGGGCTCCTAGAATCAACTCCACTGGTGGCTCCAAGAATCAACTCCACTGGTGGGCCTCAAGAGTCAACTGCAATGGTGGGCCTCAAGAGTCAACTGCAATGGTGGGCCTCAAGAGTCAACTGCACTGGTGGGCCCCAAGAATTAACTCCACCTGGTGGAATCAATCACTGGTGGGTTCCAGACACCCCAGTCCAACAGTGCCAGTACTTATGTGTATAGCAGTCTGGTCTCAAATGCCATCGACCCCCAGGTCTGCACAATCTATTTAACTGTGTGCACATCCTCGTGCCGCCGCCACTCTGTTTTGCTATTCAACCTAATCGGCCTAAAGCCTCAGGCCTTAAGCCTACCAGGAGTTGGCCGCCTACATCATGCTTCACTCAGAGAATCAGGCATGCCACTCATCAGGGGAACTTAGAGAGAGGTGAATTTCTTATCTAACTGGAGCATATCTATCGACCTATTTGGAACCTACCTATTTGGGGACTACCAATCTGGAGCCTATCTATCTACTTTACTGGACTTACCTACATGCCTGGGTCATACCTACCAACCTAACTGGGGCCTGCCTACCTACCTGGGGCCTATTATACCTACCTGGAGCCTACTTACTTACCCACCTTGGGCCTATCAACCTAGGGCCTATGTACTTACCTACCTGTGGTCCATCGCCTTATCTGCCTTGGGCCTACTCACCAACCTGCCTGGAGCCTAACTACCTACTTAGGGCCAACCAACTTATCTAATGGGGGTCTAACTCCCACAACCTTCTAGTTCTCACAGAAACATGGCTCCAAAAATCTGACACTGCTTCCCCTGCTGCTCTCGCCTATGGTGGCCTACACTTCACCCACACCTTATATCTGAGAACATACATGAGGGAGGAGTTGGCATATTTCTTTCTCCACCCTACACTTACCAAGTCATTTCTCCCTACAGACACCCTACAGTCCTCACTTTCCCCAATCTCCTCCCTCTCCTGTCCTGACCTGGCTGTTAAACAATACAATGAAACTCTCTCAACCACCCTGGACATATTGGCACCCCTTAAATCCCGCACCACCAGAGTCAGACACCCACAGCCTTGGCACACGCCTCAGACTCGCTTTCTGCAGTGATGTTCCAGGTGTGCTGAGCATCTGTGGAGAGAGTCAAAGCTACCTGCAGACTTTCCCCTTTGTAAGTTCATGCTCAGGACTTACCACACTGCCCTTCACCGTGCCAAATAAGAATATTTCACCCCCCCTTATCTCAACATTACACAAAAACTCAAAACGACTGCTTGATTTCTTGATACTTTCCACTCCCTTCTCAGGCCTAAAGCTCAGGCTCCGGTCACTGACCTCTGTGCTGAAGACCTGGCCACTCACTTCAAAGATATAATCGATTATTTACGGCAAAACATCATATCTCAGTCCCCAAGTAATATTCATCCTACCCCCCCCATGTCCTCTAGTCTGCTCTCTGCATTTGCCCCATGACAGAAGAAGTCTCCAACTTCCTTGTCTGCTCACCCCATCCTGCTCTAGTGACCCTTTCCTTCCCTTTCAATTTTTAACCCCTCTTTTCACTGGGATTTTTATCCTTTTTTAAACATCGTTATAACCCCTTTACTAAAAAGACCCCCCGTCAAAAAGTTACAAATAACCCAACCGCCCAACCTTCCCTTCATCTCTAAAACACGGGAACCTTTGGTCACTCTCGCCAAAATCCACTATCTCTTGCTAACTCTTTCTCGATCCTCTAAAATCGGTTTGGGGCCCTACCTCCACAGAAATCTTTTGTTAAAGTCTCAAATGATTCCTCACTGCTAAACCATGGCAACCACCTTTTTGCTTCTTCTGGGTCTCTCTGCCCATTTGCACGTAGAAACAAAATTCTCCTCAGCATGCTCAGTGCCCTCGGCACCAAGACACCGCTCTCTCTTGGGTTTTCATTCAAACCCTTTTGACCCCTATTTTATTTGGGGACATGTACAAAGTAGAAAAAAAAGTTTAGGAAAAGTACCTCACAATTAAGTTGGGGGGAAGACCGACACACCCCCGTGTTTCTAAAAAAGAATAGGGAAAGTCCAGGTGCGCTAAATACCACCATCCCAAAATTAAAAAAGAAATTTTTTTTTTTGGATACAAAAAAAGTAAAAACCCATTACAAAAAAATTTTAAAACACCCAAGCATGGGTGGGACAAGGATGAAAATGCGTGATCCAGACTACGTTCGAGCCTTTGGCTTTTTAATCGTAGCTGAAAGTACAGATGACGGTGTTCCTTTAAATACAAAGCGATTAGACACATGCTTTAAATTCTACCAATGAGAAAGACAACAACTCCATAAAAAATAAATTAAAAAAATACAAGAAACACAACAGTACATCTAAACATATGGAACAAAAAATCAAAATAAAAAATAATATCCTGTCTGATGTTTAACCCTTTCGGGGAATTTTATATCTAAATCAAAATCCACGAGACTCTCGGCTAAGAGTTTTGGGGTTAAAATCCCCCCTCGGGGGGTGTGTTACCCTTTTTTATCCCAAAAAAAGGGAAAAAAACTAATCTCCTCCCCGTGTTCCCAAAAAAGGACACCCAGGAGATACTACCGACACATTAGTCCCTAGGGAATCTGAAAGATGTCGCCTAATGCGAACTTGAGGGACGGAGGTACACCCCACATACTGCATTTTTGCAATGTGTGCAACTCACCAAATAGACAAAAAACTTGCGTTGAATTTATAAATTTATTATAGGTAAGTTTTACCTTTGGGGAAAAAAGAATAAAGGGGTTTGAATTCTGACAATAGGGGCAAGCAGTTGCATCTGTTATGGCCGCATCTGAAAAAACCCGGTTGTTTAACCCCATTTTGGGCGCAGGGAGGACATGACAGGCTCGGAGAAAGAAAGGGATCCCAATGTCGGGGCTCTTCTCAAAACAAATCTGATTTAGATCTAATATATCCGTATTCTTCTGAAATTCGAAATCCCGGGCAATGTTTTTTTATAATGGAAACTTTTTGTTTGAACTGGTACAAATAAGTAAAAACTAAAAGTAACATTGTTGCTGAAGACTAATCCGCTTTTTTGCGGTATTTGTTTTTAAAAAAACTAGTCCAAAACCGAGAAAAATTTCTATTACGAGCTTTTAAAGTCTGTATTGCTGTAACCTTAGCTTGAAATCTAATACTTGTTTCTGATAGATGAAATTCAAACTGCTAGTCATTGTGAAATTTCCTGCAAAGCTAACAAATTCCCATAGGGAATGTTTCTAACACATATTAGGTGACAAAATTACTAATAAAAAAGTGTTCCTGCCAGCGCTTTTTGATATGGGAAACCCGTACAGTTCCCACGCACCCCTTAAAGTTTACCAAAAAATTGATATTTGGTGGTATTTAAATAAAAAAAAAAATTCAAAAAAAGTTCTGATTTAAGTATTGACAAACTGGGGGGCAGAATTGGGGGGACCCCCCAGACCAGGGGAGTCATTATTTAAAAAACCTACCCCCGATCTGGGGGAGGGGAAAGGGTTATGTGTGCGAAAAGATGATTTCTTCCCTAGGCCCTAAAAAATTGCGAGAGAAGGGGGGGAAACGGGGGCCCATAGGGGCTCCCCTTTTCTGCAAATAAAAAACTCCATCAAATGAAAGAAATTTGACCAAAGATGCTGGGAACCTCCACCAAAAATTGACACTTAACAGGTTTTTTATTTCTATACCATCAAACCTGTAAAATAATTCAAGGCGTGTCGTGCGGAAATGCAGGGGTATAGCCCTATTACATCACATGACCCCTAGCAGGAATCCCCCCACCGAAATTTTTAATATTGGAAATCAAAAACGCCATTATCTTTGATAATCCAGGGGAAACAACTATCAAGGGGGCAATTGATGTCCACCACGACCAGACGTTCATTTAAAGAACCTATTCCAGGGCACTATTGGACGAAAAGTGGGCGGAAAAAATGCTCTTATGTATCTTAGGTAAAGAATGATAAAAAAGCCTGACTGGTTTTCTACTAACAAAATTTTTCTTAGACCTCTAGAAAAATTCCTAAAAAAACCCTTCCAAAGTACAAAGGGGGTGCTCCAGAAGCCCGGCTTTTTTATCCCAAATCAGTGCAGCCTCGGTCGCTATGTTTTTAAATCGCCCAAACAGCAATTTCAGGCAATTTGTAATCCACCTGATTTTGGGGGTCTTGCGGGAGGCGGGGGGCACTACAACCGTACGAAGCTATAGATTTATAGCTTCAGTACAGCAAATTAGGGCACATTACAGCTGGAACAGGTAGAGCACTTTCAATGTGGGTTACCTGAACCAGAAGTGTCATCTCAGCGCCTGATTTAGAACCCGCAGTAGAGCAGGTTCATAAATCAGGGGCATTCTACAATATTAGAATGCGCGCAAAAATTGTTGTCTAAGCGCCATAAATCATATGTGTTGCCCTTAGTGTCTCATTTGCAGGTTCGACATCCTCTTCTCTTGCTGTTGGGGTTCCTCAGGGATCAGTTCTAGGTCCTCTCCTCTCCTCTTCTCAATCTACACATCCCCCATTGGACAAACCATCAGTAGATTTGGCTTCCAGCACCATCTCTACGCTGATGACACTCAATTATACACCTCCTCCCGTGACATCATTTTTCACTCTACACAACCCCCATTAGACAAAACATTAACAGATTGAGTTTCAATACCATCTCTATGCTCAATTATAACTTCTTCCCATAAATAGTGACTGTCCGTCCGCTGTCTATGACATCATGTCCTCTCTCTACCTTTAAACCTCACTAAAACTGAACTTCTTGTCCTTTTCCCATCTTAAAACTACCCCAACCCTGCTATTTCTGTTTCTTTGTGGGGCACCACTGTAAGTCCTAGTAAACACAACAAAAAAAAACACTTTATTTAAATAAACTCTCCCTGACATCAACCCTCATTAACCATATATTAGAGATAGATCCAATACTGGTCCGACGTAGTCCCATAAATCCATCATAATCTAACAAGGAAATTTGTAGAAAAAAACAAAAAAATACAAAAAGCATGACAGTACTAAACTCCGTCCCCTGCATCCCCTGAAAATCATGCATCTTCTGGGTGCTGGGAAAGGAGTTCGGACTACTTCTGAGGGGTACAGGCCATAGCCATTTCAAAGTCTCCAGGAGGTTAGTCCTGTTTCCTGACCCAACTAGGAGGCTGTGCCTCTCAGCTGTGGCCTGTACACCTCTCCCACCCCTGTGAAGTTTTTACAGAGGTTGGAATAGGTAAAAAGATGCCAGAGAAGTAAGGATTCTAAGATATTTGTGTACAAATCTGCAGGGACAAGTTGTGGCTAGTTGAAGTGATTTTGGGGGTCTAGCAGAATGCAGAAGAAAAGGGAAAGTGAACGATTCATCAGAGAAGATGTCAGCTGTGAGTTCCTGGATGTAACTGCAATGTAATCACTTTTATGTCTGCAGGGCGCCTGTGTACACTGCTAGCTACCACTATATGGTCACTGAATGGAGGAAATACACCAACTGCAGACCCTCTGTACACTGGTATATACTATTATTTGGTCACTGTATGGTACTAATATACAGTCTTCAGAGCACATTTAGACTGGTACCTACCACTATATGGTCACTGTATGGAGGTAATATACACCCTGCAGCGTCTGTGAACAAATGGTGTCTATCACTATATGGTCATTGTTTGTAGTAATATACAGTCTGTAGAGCCTGTGTACACTGATACCTAGCACTATATGGTCACTGTATGTAGGTAATATACAGTCTGCAGAGTCTGTGTACAACTGGTGTCTACCACTATATGGTCACTGTATGGAGATAATGTACAGTCTGAAGAGCCTGTGTACTCTGCTATCTACCGCTATATGGTCACTGTATGGAGGTAATATACAGTCTGCAGAGCCTGTGTACACTGCTATCTACCGCTATATGATCACTGTATGGAGGTAATATACAGTCTGCAGAGCCTGTGTACAACTGGTGTCTACCACTATATAGTCACTGTATGGAGGTAATATACAGTCTGCAGAGCTTGTGTACACTGGTAATTACTACAATATGGGCACTCAATGGAGGTAATTTACAGTCTGCAGAGCTTGTGTACAACTGGTGTCTACCACTATATAGTCACTGTATGGAGGTAATATGCAATCTGCAGAGCCTGTGTACCCTGGTATTAACCACTATATGATCACTGTAGGGAGGTAATATGCAATCTGCAGAACCTGGGTATACTGGTAATTACCACTATATGGTCACTATATGGAGGTAATATACAGTCTGCAGAGCCTGTGTACACCGGAAATTACCACTACATGGTCACTGTGTGGAGGTAATATACAGTCTGCAGAGCCTGTGTACACTGGTAACTACCACTATGTGGTCACTGTATGGAGGTAATATACAGTCTGCAGAGCCTGTGTACACTAATAATTACCACTATATGGTCACTGTATGGAGGTAATATACAGTCTGCAGAGCCTGTGTACACTGGTTTCTACCACTATATGGTCACTGTATGGAAGTAATATAGAGTCTGCAGAGCCTGTGTACACTGGTACCTACCACTATATAGTCACTGTATTGTGGTAATACAGGTACCAGTAAATGTTCATGTTTGGAGGAGGGATTAGCATCCAAAAGTCTTCTATGGGGCCCAGGCTCTCTAGTTACACCCCTGTCCACAACCTTCTATGGTACCAAGATCCATAATAGATGTTGCATCTCTCCAACCTGCCAAGAGTTAAACCTTCCCGGTGTGTTGATAGCTTATTGACTCAGCTTCTGTTTTTAGACAGGAGCGTAAGACACAATTGACTGTATAAAACAGGGCAATCATGCGTCAGTTACATAATTTTGAGTTAATTACATGGCATGTTGATGTATCTCTTTCATAGCGGTTTCGTGTCAATGAGGATGTTTTCTCTCAATCAAGCGGCATTTAATTAACATACATTAACCACCTTTTCAATCGGAATTCAATTTGTCTCGAAACTGTAAGTGCTCATCAGACTTTGTAATGTTGCTATGTTTGAAGGCTTATCGAGACACAAGAGTGCGATAGCCATTAATGTCTTCTGCAGAATGGCCATTATGGGGCCCTAACGGCCTCTCGCTCTTCAATTAACATGCCGGAAGAAGTTCTGCTGGGGTCTTCAATGCCAGAACATGGATGAGGTTCGGATCCAAGAGGTACCATGGGGGAGAAGGTTGCACAAGTCGGCGTTATAACCTAAAGCTTTCTTCAAAGCCTTTAAAGAGCATTAAACTGTAAAACGTATGAAGTAATTGCCAGACCAAAAAAGCCCCCCTGTATTTCAATTGCCTTATATGCATTCACATCTCACTTATAATCCATTAGCCTGGAACTAAATCATTCTTATTAGGTGGATATTTTAATTTTGCTGAGAGAAAAGCAGCAGATATTTGTATTATGTATGTAAAGTGCACTGCATGGAAACATAGAAGCAGATTGATACTCACATTTGTCTATAATCTATGCAGCTCAACAACATAAAATAGTAAGGCGGCTGAGTTCATTGGAAACTTCTACTGCAATTTTAGGTATATTTTACTCTAAAGTGTTGGTTTTGGAGATATAATGATAGGGGCCATTAAGGAAATTATCCTAAAAGGTTTCTTAAAGGTCACCACCAGTAGTGGTCTGGGGCTGACAGACTATAGAAAAGAATGGGGTAGTCCTGTGTTTGTATCATGTGGGCTGCCATGGATGTGATGTGGTTGAAGAGTACCATCAACCTTTGAGGTGAGCTTCACATAGTCAGTTGGGATGTGAGAATAGTTGGCCTAGCTTGGGTACCATTGGTGGGTGGAAAATGTGGTTCTCAACCCAGGGGTGACATAATTGTGGTCAGTCCAAACTGTGAAATGTTAAATTCCAATATAATATGTTTTGGGTTCCGGGGAATTTGGGTCCTAGACATAGATTTAATAGTGGTTTGGTCCAAGTCCACTGATTAAAATTTGAGAAAGGTGCACAATGTTGGGGTTGCCATAGCTAGAGCCATTGTCATGAAGGACAGTGAGCTAATCAATGACCATAGGTGGTCTGGGGTTGTGCTTAACCAAGGTTTAGGTAGTCCTAGGATAATATAATGTGAGTGCCATTGATGTGATATGGTTGAAGTGTACCTTCGGCCTTTGTGGTGAGATTCAGACAGTCTGTTGGGATGCGAGTATAGTTGACCTAGCTTCGGTACCATTGGTGGTTAGACAATGTTGTACTCAACCATGAGGAGACATAATTATGGCCAGTCCAGGCTGTGATATGTGCCAGTCTTGTTAGAATTAAAAAACAACTTTGAAATATAATATGTTTTGGGGTCTGGGGATTTTGGGTCCTAGACATATATTTAATAGTGGGGTTTGGTCCAGGTCCATTGAGTCAAATTTGACAAAGGTGGACAATATTATAGTTGCCATGGCTAGTGCCATTGTCATGAAGGACAGTGAGCTAATCAATGACCATTAGTGGTCTGGAGTTCTGTTTAGACAAGGTTGGGGGAGTCCCATCCAGGCTGTGATATGTGCAACAGCTTAGAAATATAACATGTTTTGAGGTTCTGGGAATTAGAGTCTTAGACATAAATCTTATAGTGGGGTTTTGTCCAAATAGATTGAGTCAAATTTGACAAAGGTGGACACTGTTTGGGTTGCTATGGTTAGAGTCACTATCATGGAGGACAGTAAGCTAGTAAATGAACATTAGAGGTCTGGAGCAAAGTTGAAATAGTCTTAGGATAATTACCTTGTCTTAGGATAATTACCTGGGCAAGACTTGGAGCTTTTTTTGAAGATGGGAACCACATTTGTCTTGTGCCCATCTCCTCTTTATTTTGCAAATTACAGAACAATATTTGTGTGGGGTTTAAAACTGACCGTAGCTTTATTTATAGACCTCAGAGCTCGAAACTCCCACCATCGGTTCTCTCTGAACTTGCCCCGGGATGGATGTTTCTGGCAGTCAGGCCCCACCTGACCTCTATATATCAGCCATATGTGCCACTGTAGCTATGGAATGTGACAATCCCATTGGGAATAGAAAACATCCAATTTGTAGGTTACCACCTTGCCTATCCGGGCCGAGACATGCTGGCAATCACTTATAATATTGTATCCAGCCTCATATTCCTGTATATAGTCCCTTATGAGCCTCTCAAACAGTTTTCTCACAATAGATGTTAAACTTCCTGGTCTATAATTACTGGGGCAAGACTTGGTGCCTTTTTTGAAGATGGGAACCACATTTGTCTTGTGCCAGTCTCCTCTCTATTTTACAAATTACAGAACAATACTCCTGTGGGGTTGAAAACTGACCACAGCTTTATTTAAAATATTAAAAACCATAACCAACAATATGCCTGCCGAAACACAATGCTGAGGGCATGAAGATAACCAAACATTGGAAGACTCTCCATTGCGAGGTGTGACCATGGAGTTCCACCTTCTCAATTATAGACCTCAGAGCTCGAAACGCCCACCATCGGTTGTCTCTGAACTTGACCCGGGATGGATGTTTCTGGCAGTCAGGCCCCACCTGACCTCTATATATCAGCCATATGTGCCACTGTAGTTATGGTATGTGACAGTCCCATTGGGAATAGAAAACATCCAATTGGTAGGTAACCACCTTGCCTATCCAGGCCAAGCCTACCACGTACGTATGGACCAAAATCATATCTATGCTCAACTGTAAATGCACAACACTGCACATATTGTTTCTCAGTTCAAGAAGAGAATTAACCGGCGGTGTTTTATGGAATATCAGGCCGAGAGCCGTTACTGTTTTATTGGATGTCGAGTTTAGGTTGCTTAGCAACATCGTTTATGAAGTCCGTCAGAATTCTTATTGCTCGTAGCATACAGGTGTGACTCACAATGGGTGATCGCTCCTTTGAAAACTGATTTTGCAGTGGGGAATATGTTTATTGATTGAAGGATTAGAATTTTAAAGGACAGGGGCGCAGTACGTGGTAGAGAAGCTAAAAGACCGGGGCCGTGTTGGAGAATTTTTCATGGTTAAATGGAGAATGTTGAGATTTTCTATGCATTTCATGATGAGAGATTATTAAAAGTAAATTCCGTCCTTTACTGGGAACGACATGTCATGGTTCACATCTTAGGTATACAAATCATTAGGATAATGGTGCTTTACCCCCTGACGAACAGGACCTAGTTTGACTTTTAGGACGCAGAATTTTTTTTTTTTACATTTTTTTAACCCAAGAACTTTACGTTTCTTATAAAGAAAAACGTTTGGGGTAAGATTTTAACCCCTTATGCTCTCAGCTAGTTTTGACATTTTTTTTCTTTTCCTCCCCACCTTCCAAGCGCCATAGATTTTTTACTTTTCTACCTACATAGGCGTATGAGGGTTTGTTTTGTGCAGAAAAAGATGTCCTTTAATGGTACCATTAACCATGCCATATAATGCATTGGGAAACCCCATGAAAAATTTGTTGCGAGGTGGAACTTGAAAAAAGATACGATTGTGCCTTTTTTGTGGGGGTTCACTATTCAGTATAAATGATACACTATTTGTATTTTGCAGGTCAGTATGATTCCAATGATACCAAGGGCCTCAAGCATGAAAACTGTCTAAGTGTATTTCTTTGTTGCCAATCAGAGCTTTCAGCAATCAGAGCTCATAGCAACCAATCAGAGCTCATAGCAACGAATCAGAGCCCACAGCAACCAATCAGAGCTCATAGCAACCAATCAGAGCAATCAGAGACCATAGTAACCAATCAGAGCCCACAGCAACCAATCAGAGCCCATGACAACCAATCAGAAACCATAGTAACCAATCAGGGTTCATAGTAGACAATCAGAGCCCATAGCAACCAATCAGAGGTCATAGCAACCAATCAGAGCTCATCTTTCATTTTTCCAGAGCACTATATGAAATGAAAGCTGAGCTATGATGGTTCACTATGGGCTCTAATTGGTTTCTATGAGCTCTGATTTGTTGCTATGGGCTCTGATTGGTTTCTATGAGCTCTGATTTGTTGCTATGGGCTCTGATTGGTTGCTATGAGCTTTGATTGGTTGCTATGAGCTCTGATTGGTAGCTATGGTCTCTGATTGGTTGCTGTGGGCTCTGATTGGTTGCTATGAGCTCTGATTGGTTGCCATGCAGTTTGATTGGTTGCTATGAGCGCTGATTGGTTACTATGAGCACTGACTGGTTGCTATGCACGCTGATAGGTTGCCATGCACTTTGATTGGTTGCTATGAGAGCTGATTGGTTACTATGAGCGCTGATTGGTTGCTATGCACTCTGATAGGTTGCTATGAGCGCTGATTGGTTACTATGAGCGCTGACTGGTTGCTATGCACTCTGATAGGTTGCTATGGACTCTGATAGGTTACTATGAGCGCTGATTGGTTACTATGAGCGCTGACTGGTTGCTATGCACGCTGATAGGTTGTTATGAGCGCTGATTGGTTGCTGTGAGCTATGATTGGTTGCTGGGAGCTCTGATTGGTTGCTATGAGCGTCTTATACTGAAACAGTTTTCATAAATGTCCCCGCTAAATTTATAAAGTTATAAAAAGCTTGGCATTGCCATTTTCTGAGACCATGGTCTCAGAGTGATGGTTCATTTTTTTTTTTTGCGGGGTGAGGCATAGTTTTTATTGGTACCAATTCGGAGCATATATGTCTTTTTGATCCGTCATTATTACATTTTTACTATAAGGATGGATGAACAAAAAAAAAATCACAATTCTGGCATTGTTTTTTTTTCCTCTATTGCATTCAAAGTCAAGGAAAAATAACACAATATTGTATTAGATAGTAATTTTATGGACATTGGATTATCAATTATAGTTATCTTTTTCTTTTTTTTCTCTTTTTACATATAGTAAATTAAAAAAGAATTTTTTTTTAAGTCTTTTATTTGCTTTTTACTTTTTTTAATCTTATGTTTTTTATACGTTATTATTTAGTCCCATAAGAGACTAAAAATGTTCTGATTTTGTTTCCCTTCAGAGTCAGAGCAGGACTTATCTCCTACTTCTGTACACAAGTTTCCCTAGGCTGCCACCACCTCTCTCTACTCTAACAGGCCTGGTGACGTCACTCCCTGCTGTGTCTAATCAGCAGAATAGGAGCTTGTTTGTTTTTCTGACTGACAAACTTTAACCATTTAGAGCTCTGTAGCCTTTTGTCCTGCTATTAAACCATCTCCATCACCAATGCCCCTCTAACAGGCTCAGCTAGGAATATCAGAGTTGAAATGTCAGTCACTGCTGTAAAACTGCCCACAGCTTGAACAGGAAGTGGGAGCCTGAAGCTATAGAACCATCCACAGCCTTACCAGGAAGTGGGAAACTGAAGCTGTAGAACTCCCCGCAGCCTGAACGGGAAGTGGGAGCCTGAAGCTGTAGAATCCCCGCAGCCTGAATGGGAAGTGGGAGCCTGAGGCTGTAGAACCACCCACAGCCTGAACAGGAAGGGGGAGCCTGAAGATGTAGAACTACCCACAGCATGAAATGGAAGTAGGGCCTGAGGCTGTAGAACTCCCCGCAGCCTGAATGGGAAGTGGGAGCCTGAAGCCATAGAACCGCCCACACCAGAACGGGAAGTGGGAGCCTGTATGTGTAGAACGCCCCGCATCCTGAACGGGAAGAGGGAGCCTGAAGCTATAGACGTTTCCACAGCCTGAATAGGAAGTGGGAAACTGAAGCTGTAGAACCGCCCACAGCCTGAATAGGAAGTGGGAGCCTGAAGCTGTAGAACTGCCCACAACCTGAACAGGAAGTGGGAGCCTGAAGCTGTAGAACCGCCCATAACCTGAAGAGTAAGTGGGAGCCTGAAGTAGTAGAACCACCCACAACCTGAACAGGAAGTGGGAGCCTGAATTAGTAGAACCACCCACAACCTGAAGAGTAAGTGGGAGCCTGAATTAGTAGAACCACCCACAATCTGAACAGGAAGTGGGAGCCTGAAGCTGTATAACCCGTCCACAGCCTGGGCAGGAATTGGGAATCTGAAGTCAGCTGTGAACAGCAGACTCTGTGAAACAGCCATATGGGAAAACCCCATTAAGTCAGCTTGCACCAACCCACTTACAATGAAATAAATGGAATGGATAGAATCTATGGCTGAATAGAAATTGTGAAAGACCTAATCAACAAGTGTTAAATTTTAGTACAGCACCACCACTGGATAAATGAAGCATTGCATTGGGACCATTGAAGTCAACCTGCTGTGCATGTAATGAACAAATGACTTCCGTCAGTCCAAATGTTCTAATAGCTTATTCAAATGTACCTTTTCTAAAATGGGCAACCCCAAAAGCATATTGTAACCTTTGTAACTCCTCTTTTTTTCTCTTTTGATTTGATAAAGTCAGGTTCTCATCTTTGGTGGTCAGTGGTATATGCAGATTTCTATCCCTGGTGGTCAGTGGTATATGCAGATTTCCATGCCTGGTGGTCAGTGATTTACTCAGCATGGGAACCTATCTATATTACTGACCACCAGGGATAGGAACCTATCTATATTACTGACCACCAGGGATAGGAACCTATCTATATCACTGACCACCAGGGATGGGAACCTATCTATATTACTGACCACCAGGGATGGGAACCTATTTATATTACTGACCAACAGGGATGGGAACCTATTTATATTACTGACCAACAGGGATGGGAACCTATTTATATTACTGACCACCAGGGATGGGAACTTATCTATATTACTGACCACCAGGGATGGGAACTTATCTTTACCACTGACCAGCAAAAATAAAAATCTACCTAAACCACTAAGCACCAGTCATGAGAACCTATCTATACTACTTACCAGGAATGGAAATCTGCCTAAGTTATTGACAACCAAGGATGAGAAGGTGTCTATACCTCTAACCACCAGGGTAACTGGACAAAAACTGCATGTATTTGTCACTTTTATCTCATACATTGCAGAAAATAGTTAACATTAAAGTCATTTCACACCTACTTTATCTAGCTTCAGCTTTCAATGTGCTCAGGAGGGGCACATGTGATTTGTTTGAACTGCAGATCATGTGACCCAGCAAGCTTGACATCACCATGCCTTTCCCCACAGTGTGCTCACTCTAGTTAAACAAAGGTATGTTCATGTAAAGAACTGAGAGTAGCTGAGTGGTTAGAGACTCTGCCTTCTGACATAATGGTCCTAGGTTCAAATCCCTGCAGAAGTCAAATATGTCTTTGTTTTTCTTAATGGATATGCATGATTGAGTT
This sequence comes from Phyllomedusa bahiana, assembly GCA_025379985.1. Lineage (NCBI taxonomy): Eukaryota > Metazoa > Chordata > Amphibia > Anura > Hylidae > Phyllomedusa > Phyllomedusa bahiana. The sequence goes on along the minus strand of JAODAL010008339.1, from coordinate 11,073 downwards.
TTATTATTTCTTTTTATTTATTTGCACAGTTTGACTAAGCAGTGAGTGTGTGTGATTACTAAGCAGGTAATAGACTGATAGTAGCTGACTGAGAGGAGAGGTGATGTCTAAGCATGTGTGGCCAGAACTGAAGAGCTCTTGTCTCTGGTCATAACCCCTGGAGACGGGCTGTACACTATGGGTCACTAAGGGAGCAACTAAAACAAAACTGGTGCAGAATTTTAATAAAGATGAATGGTGAAAAGGTTTATTATTTAACCCCTTAATGACCGCGCACCGTCTTTTGGCGTCGGCTGGTGCGGTCGTTCGTCTGCAGCGACGTCTTTTGACGTCGCTGTAGACTCCGGGGTTTGCGGCGCCCGGCGCCGCAACTGTGCTGGGATCAGGGCTGTACTACACAGCCCTAATCCCAGAGCATCTCCTGCGAGCACCGGGGAGCAGAGGAAACCTCTGCAACCAGGTGCTTTAACCCTTTGATTGCGGCGGTGCGTTACCACAGTTACCTGCTCTATCGGGTGATCGGAATGCCCGGTGACCCGACAGAGCCCAGGGAACGGCTGCACAGTCAGCCCTGGGGACCTAGAGTGGCCCCAGAGCTGTCTGTGTATGAAGCCAGTGACCAGGACACACTGTGTGCTGTCCTGATCACTGCCTGTGTCAAAGTGACACAGATTGGAATGTATTAGCATATATGAATATGCTAATACATTACTGAGTGTAAAAAAAAAAAAAACAAACTTAACAGTTCTCCCTTCATGGGATCAAAAAAAAAGAAGTAAAAAATATAAAAAGTGTAAAAAAAAATAAATTATAAAATAAAAATAACTATTTCATGAAAAATAATTGTGCATACATTACACACAAAAAAACCCCTACACACATTAGGTATCCACATGACCATAATAACCTTTAGAATAAATCTAACATGTTATTTAGTGTGAAATGTGAATGGTGTAAAAAAAATTTTAAAAAAGGAAATAATAATAAAAAAATTCTGCAATAATTTATATGTGAATTTAAACTATTCCTCCAAAAAGTACAACTTGTCCCGAATAAAACGAGGCCTCATCCAACTTCATCATTGAAAAAATAAGAAAGTTACGACTGTTGAAACGCGAGGAGGCAATAACTAAAAAAAATGTTCTGGTCATTAACTACTTTTCAGGCCCGGGGCTTAAGGGGTTAATTTTAAAGCTTCTCACCTCAATTTTACTTCATGACAAAACCCTTTAATAGTGTGAGGTAAAAAGCCTAACCAGTCCTACAATAGAAAAACCATATGAAATTATAAAATCCTCTCATGTGTATAAAAATTCCTGGTGACCGTGTAACAATTATAAATTGCATTAAATGTGAATAAACCAAATTGGCGTGAAATGCATGAAAGATTACAAAGCAGTGCCCTTAGCCTCTTATGAGACAAGAGGAGTATTCCTGCATATTTCAGGCTTTAATAAAGCAAGAGAATTAAATTAGGATTACCTTTCATTCCTGTGCTCTTCTGTATTATGGCTCCAGACAACCCCTGACCCCAGAAAAATCTCTGTGGCTCTAAGATACCCCCAACTGAATTTATACATGGCTCCTTGCTCCATTAGACAACATATTACAAATTTAGATTCACCTAGAAGAATTATAGCTTCTAGAGGAGAGTATCTCCAGAGTATGGCACCATATAGAAGCATGTGGTGTGCCTATGGTACTGCATAAAAAATCAATTAGGCTGTGCACATCCATATATTTTGAAAAACATAAGCATAGGTGCACACTGAAAAGGCAATAGCATACATCTATACAAATAACAGTGGCACACTAAAAACTAAGTGAAACATCAAGGTATATAGGAATATTGGAAATGCATTACTGCTAAGGGAAAAAATAGAAAAACCTGGGACTCTTAGTTTACAGTTTTTGATCAAAAAATTGTATTAAGCTCACCTCCCAATAGCGTCAAGGGATCCCAGCACAGGTGAGTCCTTAACACTGAACATGTTACCTCACTAAGGAGTCCCATTCCAGACTACAACACCCTCAGGGAGTGGTAGGAACCTGCTACTGAATTATCCTGCACTAGTTTAAAGAGGTAGGCGGAGTGCAGCAAGCCAAGCATCTAAAACAGTGGACTACTTGACAATCAGGACAGCACTGCACTGAATTTCAGCAGGAATGTCAAAATAGTAAGGAGTTTGCAGGTGCCTCCAGGCCCTTGAGCCTTACAGGGCTCCAAAGGTCCTCCTTCAAAATTTGAGTAGACCAGTACCATAAATGACCTGTAACAGCTGGATGGCCCTGTTAGACCACAAAGCATTGATGGATATGCTGTACAACAGATATCACCAGCTCCTGATGGACCCCAATCGGTCCTTCACGCCAAAGGGTTGTCTGGTTGTGTAAAATTATATTTAAATGGGGTCAGGATGGGAAAAAATAAATAAAAAATTATACTTACCTCCCAGTTTTGATGGACATACTGCACAACAGATACCACCAGCTCCCAATGGGTCCTTCAAGCCAAAGGGATAGTCTGGTTGTATAAAATTATATTTAAATGGGGCCAGGGTGGGGAAAAATAGAAAAAAAAGGTTATACTTACCTCCTGGCATTGACATAATGCAAAACAGATACCACCAGCTCCAATTGCACCCCAATGGGTCCTTCAGGTTATAGGGATTATATGGTTGAATAAAAATATATTTAAATGGGGCCAGGATGGAGGAAAATAGAAAAAAAGTTAAACTTCACAACATTGATGGACATACTATACAATAGATACCACCAGCTCACACTGGAGCCCAATGGGTCCATCAGGTTAAAGGGACTGTCTGGTTGAATAAAATTTTATTTAAATGTGGTGGTCAGGATGGTGAAAAATAGAAAAACATGTTATACTCACCTCCTTGCATTGACATAATGCAAAAACAGATACACCGCACCCCAAGGCCAAATGGGCCTTTAGGTTAAAGGAATTTGGTGAATACAATTATACCTAAATGGAGCCAAGATGGGGAAAAATAGAAAAAAATGTTATACTTACTTCAGAGCATTGATGGACATAATACGCAACAGATACCATCAGCTCCCACTGGAGCCCAATGGGTCCTTTAGGTTAAAGGAACTGTCTGGTTGAATAATATTATATTTAAATGGCGCCATGATGGGGAAAAATAGAAAAAAAATTCTATACTTAGTTTACAGCAGTGATGGACGTACTACACAACAGATACCACCAGCTCCCACTGGACCCTAATGGGTCCTTCAGGTTAAAGGGATTATATGGTTGAATACAATTATATTTAAATGGAGCCAGGATGGAGAAAAATAGAAAAAAATGTCATACTTACATCACAGCATTAATGGACATAATACACAACTGATACCTCCAGCTCCCACTGGTCCTTTAGGTTAAAGGGATTGTGTGGTTGAATAAAATTATACTTAAATGGGACAAGTGTTGGGAAAAATAGAAAAAAAGTTATACTTACCTTCTGGTCCTGTGCTGCTACTGCTCAGGAGCTCCCTGGGATCCACTCTTTAGCATTTCCAAGTTTTCACCCCCACACACAAGAGAGGTTACACTCCATTCACTAACCAAGGAGTGCAAGCCTCTCTTGTGTGCAAGGACAAGAACCAGGAAGTAGATTGGAGGGGATCCCTTGCAACTCTGGAGAGGGATACGTAAACCAGGAGGGGAAATGATTTTTTCTTTTTTTTTCCTGCCCATAAACCCCCTTTTTAAATTTTAATTTATTCACCAGAGAATCCCTTAAAGGGAAAAGTGTCATCAAAAAAAAAACTTACGTTTAACTCACATTTTTATGTTAAACACATTTTTTTAGGGTTTTTTTTTTTTTTTTTCCATATCCGTTCAATATTTTTTTTTTTAATTTTAAATCCCGCAGTTTTCATTTTGGGCCCCTGGGCCCAAAAAAGTCTGACACTTTCCCGTTCTGTTTAGAAGATTTTCAGCATTCCCTTTTAATATCAGTACAAACAGGACAAACTGAAAGTAGAACCCCCTGTGTACAATTACAAGAATCCACCAAAAAAGAGGAGATGTCCCAGATCCCCTCTCCTCTCCCTTTACAGTAAAACTTCCTATACAAGTCTATTTGGGGGCAAAATTGTTTAAGAATTTTCCCATGGGCAAGAAGCTGCTTAAATATCTCCCCTTTTGTGTTAAAACAGTGCAACAAGAAGTCTTCCCCCCAATCATATTTTAACGGCCCCAGAAAAAGAAATTACAATCGGGAAATAAAAACACTGAGAGGAAAAGAATATGGCGGGGCTTTATTTTTAAAAGTAAAAAAAAAACAATTGGCGACAGATTCCTTTTAAGTCATGGTTTCCATCATGTTGATGCATGCGTTGCTTTTTTCCCCTTTCAGATCTCCTGGGACTGCAGAGTCCCATATGGCAGTGTGAACACAACCCTGTAGATTTTGCATTGGTGCCCATGTTCTGCCATGAGTGGAAGTGCGTCTCATTCCACACCCAGATGGCATTGGACAGAAGATTTAAAACAAGACAAATATTAAACTCAAATCCCTGTTAAAATATTTATGCAGATGTGGCTGGAACATTCTGGCGCGGGATAAATCAGCGAGGGCTGTGGCATTTTACAGACATATAATTCTACCATTTTCTCCTTGCAAATTTAGCACTTACAACATGTTAATGGTAATACAGCTCCCAGGACAGACTAGATTCGATCAGCAGGTGGTAGGGATTTGCATCCATATTTCAAACCTAGTTCTATCTCATTACTGCTTTCTTATTTCTTTGTGATTTATATCTCTATAAAATTCCAGCAAGCGCAATGGGGAATGGCATTGCAAAAAGGCAAATTCTGCATAATTCGAACATTTATCATTTTTTCCTTCTTCTATTTTTCTTCTATTTGTTCTCTGACTTCATTCCTCGAGAGGGCTACACGAAAACTATTGAACTGCATTTTTCTGGAGTGTTATTGAGAGTATTTAATAAATTTAGCTTTTAGGAAGAAAGGGTTCTGATATTCAGCAACTACCACAGTAAATCACCGCCGGGTACCCCCAAAAACAGGTAAAAGGGTTTTTCTCCTTCTTTTTTCCCAAAAATAAAAAGAAGCAATTTTTTAACAAATAGTCCTGATTGAAAATTTTCGGGTCATTTTCCCTATACAGTGCCCCGAAAACCCAATGTGCCTTAAAATTTAACGGGACAAAGGGAACAGAGGGGGTGGGTTTTTTGGTCTGACCCTTTTTTTAAATTTGCTTTGTTTGTTCAGCCAAAAAGGGGCACCCCCATACAAAAGGGCCAACAAGGGGTGCCCCCCAATCTAAAAATCCCCAGCCAGAGGGGTTGCCCCCAAATCAACGGGGCCCCGCCCAGAGATGCCTCCCCCCTAAATTTCCCCAGCCAGAAAAGGGGCCCATTTTAAAAACCACCCAAGAGTGCCTCAAAAAAATTTCCCCGCCAAGAAAAACCCCGCCTCCATTTTAATTACTGGGGCCAGAAAAATTTTTTCCCCCAAATACATTTAAAAACCCAAAGAAAAGCGGGGGCCTCCATAAAACTGTCCCGCCAGAAAAAGTACCCCCCATAAACCCCTGTCCCAAAAGCCAAGAGTGTCCTCTCCCAATACTGGGCAGAGGGGTGCCCCTTCAACTGTCCCAGGCCCCAGAAGCCCCCACCCCCAAACAAAAAAGTACCCCCCAGCCAAGAGTGCCCCCCCAAATATCCCATTTTAACCCAAGGCCGGGAGAAGGGCCCAAAAATTTCCCTCCCAACTGTCCCAGCCGGGAGATTTGGCCCTAAATCAACTGTTCCAAGCCAGAGAGGGTGCCTCCATTTTAACGGGTTCCCCCCACAGAGATTTGAAAATCCACACCCGGGTTCCCGGGAAAAGAGAGTCCCTTTCCAAAAAACAGTCCCAACGGGGGAAAAGGCGCCCCCTAGTGTAAAACATTGTCCCCCCCAAGAGTCCCTCCATTTACAGGGCCCAAAACCACCCACAGCGGATCAACTTGAACCCTACAGGGACAAACCCCCCAAAAAAGGGGATCAGCTGTGAAAAAAACCTTTGCTTTTCTTTTCCCTCCTTTTACCCGCAATCTCCATTTCCCTCAAAACTTATTGCTTACCCCCAAACTCCCTCGCGGGAAAAATAAAACTTTTAAAATCTCTCCTGCATTCTACCCCCTCAACATGCCCCTGCTGCCCCCAATCTTTTCCCCCACTGTTAATGCCCCCCCTAACCCAAAACAACCCCTTTTGGGCCAAAAGAAAGTCTATCCTACTCCCCCCTTTGCTCACCCCCTCCTCCCTCCCTCCTTCTGGTTCCTGGGGGGACATATCCCCCAACCCGGGCCCCCCCCAGCAAAATTCCCCCCCATAGTCTCTTGCCCCCCTCGAACAGATTCACCCCCAAAAAAAATTTCCCCCAAACCCCCTTTTAAACCCTAAATACAAATCCTCTGCCCCCCTGCCCCCCTATCCCACCCCTTGGGAGCTTTTCTGGAATGCACGGTTGAAATTTAAAAAACCCTTTTTTTTCATACATGACTTTTTTAAATCTCCCCCAAAACTTACTTTTCCCTTTTTTGGTCTGACTAAAAACCCCCTGGTTTACCCCCCTCTGGACCCCGTTCTCCCCTGCTCCCACCCCCCTCTTTTTTGTGGCTGGCCCCCCAACTTACCCCAAACCCCCTCCTCCCCGGGAAAACAAAAAATGGTGGAGGGTTTTGGTCCGGGTCCTTTTCCCCCCCCCCGGTCGGGAAAAACCTGTTTCTTTGTTTCCTGCCCACCTTTGACTTTCCCTAACACTCTTCTCCTTTGAGGTGCCCCCACTCGGGGGTCCCCCCAACTAAGACCCCCAACCCCCCTCCAACCCCCAAGTGGCTTTTTGTTCTAACTGACCGCCCGGGGCCCCTGCCCCCCCTTTGGGCCTTTTTTTGACCACTTTTTGTTTCCTAGGTTTTTCTCCACTTTTTTTTTTCCCCCAAAACCCCCATCCCCCCCTATCATCAGGGGGAGCCCTTTCAACACCCCAATCGTAAACCCCCCCCCCACTCGTTTTCCAAAAAATCCTTTCCCCTTTGATCCTCCTTTGACCTCTCCCCCCTGGACCTCGGGGGGCCCCCTCAAAAAGATGGACACACACGGGACCTAATCTTCACCCCCCCTCTGCCCCCATCTGACTTTTTAAAACTCCCCCCATCCCGTATCTCCCACAACCTGCTTCCCCCTTTTCACCTTTTTCCACCCCACCTGCCCCCCCTGTTTTTCAATCCCCCCCAAGGGGGAACCCGCCCCCCCAGGAACCTACAAAAGCCCCAACCCGTCTAAATCTCCCCTGACTTCTTGCACCTCTTTCCCTATCCCTCATTTTAATGCCCCAGACGCAGCCCCCAAATTTCTACCCCACACAATCATCACCCCCCCTTTGACTCGGGGTCGTTCCTTTCTCACAACAACAGAACCCGCAAAAAAAACAACAGAAACCCTGGCCCCACAGACTCCCTAAACAACTGGGGCCCGGTTTTCCAGAGCTGCCGGAACCCCCCGCTGGAAGAAAACTACATCCACTAATGATTTTGCCTTATACAAACAATCACTGCATACTTTTAAAAATTTTTGGCACTCACCCAGCCCAAAAAAGGATTTTAAAACCCCCCTCATATCCCCCACGTCCCAAAAACCCCAGAAAATTTTTTAAAAAACCCTTCAACTTTCTTCTCCGTCCACCACCCCTTTCCTTCCCCATCCCCCCTTTTCAGCAGACAACTTTCCCAATTCCCCTTTCCCTTCAGAAAAAAAAAACCCCACATCGGGAAAAAAGTTTCCCAGCCCACAGTACCCACCACCCTCCTTCCCCTTTGGGCCCAAACCCTGCTTTCCCCTTAACCCCCCCGGTCACTCATGAAAAGCTCCCTCTTTCGGGCCCAAACCCCAACCTCACAACCTTTTCCCCTTTTGCCCAAAACTACCATCCCACCTCATCCCGGACCTCAGTGCTTTTTATCTTTCCCCCCCCTCACCCCATTTTTCCCAACTTTCACAAACCCTCTGGAAAATTTTTTTTTTTCCCTTTTTTCCCCCCCCTTTAAAACTGCTACTTTCACCCCCAAATTTTTTAAAAAAAAAAACCCTTGACCCCCCCCCCTCTCTTTTTTAACTATTGCCCCATCTCACTGCCCCTTTTGCTTCCAAACTCCTCGAGCCATGCCCTATCTTAAGCTGCCCACCCCCAAAAATCCTCCAACTCCCCTTCTGACCCATTTCAATCGGGGTTTCCGACCCCACCACTTTTCGGAAACCCCCCCAAACCAAAAAGTCATTAGGGACCTATTTCCCTGCTAAACCCTAAACGCCATTTAACTCTGTACTCCCCCTCTTGACCTGTTCCTCTGCCTTTTTACCCACTTCAAACCTTTCCCCCTCCGGGCTAAAAAATCCTCTCCTCCCACGGCATCAAGGGATTTGGGCCCTTTTCCGGGACCCCCAGAAACCTCACGATTGACCTTCAGTGTCTTTTCATTCCCCGCTCCACCCCTTCCTCCCCCGGCCTCCTCTGTTGGGTCCCCCAGGGTTTTAAAGGCCCCTGGGTTTTTAATTTCTTCCTTTAAACCCCTTGCCTCGGGTTCCAGCCCCTAGTTTTGGGTTTTTTAAAATTAAACCCCCCCTTTTTGGACTCCCCAACCCTAAAATCCCCGGGGCCCAGATGTCACTTTTTTTCCCTTCCGGGATCCTGATGTCTGTCCTCCCTTTTCCTTCTTTTCATCACTTTCCCCTTTAAAACTAAATGGGGGGGGAAAAAAAAAAAACCTCCCAAAATTTTCCCCCAAACCCCCAAAACTCAAACACCTTGCCCCTGATCTCCCCTACCCTTCAGTAAAACGGTTTTTACACTCTCCCCCTTTTTCCCGAAAGCCCCGCTCCCCTTGGGGGTAATCCTCCCTTGCTCTATCTTTTCAAAACCGCAAAACCCAAAACCCCTCACCTCTGCCTGCCCCCTCCCCCTTTGAAAAACATCCCCTTCCTTTTCCCGCTCATTCCTCGGTTTATGACACTCCAAAAATGTGGCCCATCCCTTGTCATCCCCCGCCTAGACTACTGCAAAAACCCTTTCCCTCTGTGGCCCCCCCAGCTACCCAACCCCCGCTCCCCTAAAATTCCCCAAAACTTTTGGGGCCCATCTTTTTCCCCCTCTCTCCTCGTACTCCTCTGCCTCTCCCCTCTAAAACCCCTTCCCCTGGGTTTCCCCCTTTGGGCCCACCCGAATTCTTTTTCAACTTCAAATCCATAAACCAAACAAGGCTCTCCATGACCCCCTCCCCCCCCATACATCTTCCCCAAAAATTCCCAAAAATACCCCCCCCACGAAACTCTCCCCCTCCCCCAAAAGGACCTTCTCCTCGGGCTCCCCCCTTATCAGCTCCCTCACACAACCGTCCCCCCAAGATTTCTCCCTGCTTCACCACCCCCCTTTTGGAACTCACTCCCCCAACACATCAAGAACCCTCTCCCCCAACTTCCCCCGGGTTTTAAAAGCAACCTAAAAACCCTTTTCTTCAGGTTTTGCCATAAAACTAACAAAAAACCCTTTTATTGTCACACTTCCAAAAACCAGAAATGCCCCTTCCCCCCTCACCTCCGGTTCTTTCCCCCTCCTTGTAGATTTTTAAGCCCTCCGGGTGGGGGGGTTTCCCCTTCCTTGCCCGTCCCCAAGGGGGTAAATTACCCCAATTTTATCACTGAAACTCTTTTTGACTTATGTAATGAAAATTTTTTTTTTAACCCCCAGAATGTACAGCCCCCCACCAAAATAAAAATTAATAATAAAATAATAATAATCTGCAGAGGGCTTTAGAAAAACCCCAAAAAAAGAACGTCCGGGCCCCCTTTTACTTTTTAAAACTTTGGAATGTATAGTCATGAAGGAAGCCCACGGGGGGGTGCACGGGGGTTTTGGGGGGGTATATAAAGTGTGCGATAGGCTGTCTGCAGACAAGAAATGATGAATGGCATTCAGGACAAAGGGGACTTTATCCCCCGGACACTGGCGATTTTTGTAACTTTTGGGCCCGGCCCCGACTTAAATAATCAGTGGGGTTTTCTGCGGAGCACCAGGGGGGCCATTGTTTTGTAAGGGTTAAACCCAACTCCCAAGGTTCAAAAGGGAGCGCCGGGCCCCCCCCTTACGGGTTGGGGGCCAGTTTTCCCCAATTAAAAAACCCCGGGGGTTTTAAAACCCCTTACTGGGGTATGGGGGCCCCGGGACAGAGGTTTCCCGGGAAACCTCTGTAACCCTACGTGTTGGGGCCGCGGAGGCAGATGTTTGTCACTGCCCCTTCTGCTAACCCAAACTGGTAGGGGGCCCCCGGGAGCAACGGATGGTCCTGAAACCTCTGCTAACCCTACTGTGAAATGGGGCCGCAAAAGCAGACTGATGTCCTGCACCTTGCAAACCCCTACTGTTTTTGGGCCCCCCCCCGGAGCAGACAGTTTGTCCCCCTGAAACCCTCTGCAAACCCTACGTGTATGGGGACCCAGATCAGAGGGATGTCATTTGCCCCTCTGCTAACCCTACTTTTGTAGGGGGGTCCCCGGAGCAGACGGATGTAAACTGCACCTTGAAAACCCCACTGGTATGGGGCCCCGGGACCCAGACGGATGTAAACGGGAAACCTCTGCTCCCCCTTTATGTGTATGGGGCTCAAGGGGCGGGACGGGATGTCACTGCACCACTGCTAACCTACTTGTGTATGGGGAGACGGAGAAAGACGGGTGTCCTCCCACCTCGCAAAACCCCTTACTGTGTGGGGGGCTCCGGGGGGCAGCCCGGATGTCACGCACCCTCTGCAACTCTACTGTGTATGGGGCCCCCGGAAACCAAAACGGATGCCCACTGAAAACCTCTGTTTAACCCCTACGTGTAGGGGGCCCTTCCGGGAACGACGGATGTTCCCTGCACCTCGCTAACCCAAACGTCTATGGGGACCCTGGAAAAAGACGGATTTTTACTGCCCCCTCTGCTAACCCTACTTTGTATGAGCCCCGGGAAAAGGCTGACGAATGCCACTGCCCCTTTCT